>OX637865.1:38170948-38307775 GCA_951802705.1 Netelia virgata | reverse complement strand
AGAATCGAATTTTGGGGCCGATGCCAATTTTGTTGTTTTGTTTTCTAACACATCGACTAAACTCTATCGTTGCCTAATTAATTGGCGACCAACGCGCGAGCATCCTCTTCCATCCTTACATTTTTCAATTTTACAAATCGGAACGACGTGATATATATTCTTTCTTTACATTACGTATAATCCACAGTACAGAGACACGAGTAAATTAGTTCGACCTTTCGTCGGAGTGGGGAGAGGGTGTAACGTTATCAACTGTACATGCAATTTTTTTGTTTTTTTTTCGTTACCCCGGTTAGTCGACACGAACAGATCCAACGGTTTATTAAATTTACGCACGAAATATAATATTCAAACGAGAGAGAGACACGCTTACAGCGTGTTCCAATGGTTGGATATGAGATTTTGTTTTATTTGAAAATACGTGCGAACGAATACGTCGGGACGAACCGGAAATGAGAGAGTGTTAACGACCTCTGTCGAAGAAAACGAATTTCTCGTTTTTCTTTCTTTTGTAAATAATTATCTTACGATCGAAGTACGAAGATAAATTCATTGAATTTTTTTGTTTTTCTTAAACGGAACACCGAGGTGTCTAATAATACTGAACAATCGTTAGTCCAAAAACTTTTTTTCCTTCTCGTCGAACAAGACCGGAAACGAACGGAAGATAATTATTGAAAATTAAAAACGGTGCGAAAGGCGTCGCTATTGATACCTTTTTATTATTGGACGTTTTTTTTCAATAGTTTCTTTATCTTTTCGTACGTTATAAAGCGTGTTTTCGACGCGATTTATCGATTGTTACAATTCGATCAAATTTTTCTTTCATATATTGTTTTCCTCTCGTAACGTTTGTACTGTTCTTCTATAGTCGCAGGCTCCGTCTTGTCCCTAGACGGTTTGGAATTATTTACAGTAATATTTCTTTCTCGGTCACGGATCTAACTGTTTCTTTTTATTTTGCTTATTTTTCTTTTTAAATGAATTTCTTTCGATCAACCAAAAATGCGATATCGTCTCGTTTCGTCAACGAAAGAAAAATGCAACGCGTTAGCCGCGAAACTCGTCGCGAATTTGTATTCGCGGATATAAAAACGAAATAGAGATCGAAGGCCGACGTATATGGTTTCGGTTACAATTTATGAAAAATCAAACTCACACATTTGAAAACGATCTTGGCGATCGGATGGAGAAGAAAAGAGAAGATCTTTTCGAACGAAACTCTCCGCGAAAATGAGATCGCAGGGGTTTCGATAAATAGCACGGTCGACTAGTAACGACGCATCCTATTTTCCAGCACGATTCATTCTTTTCTCTGATTATATGTTTTTTTTCTTCTTCCTTTTCTCATCTTCTCTAATCGTATCGATCTTCGTGGTCTAATATCTCGAAACCCTGTTATTCCATAGGAAAAAACATTCATCTTTATTACTCCATTAACGTAATATATCGGTATATATCGTTATTTAAAAAAATAAACCTGCATTAATTAAATAGACTGACAAAAATAGTGTATTAGATTCACGACAGGCAGCTTTTCTAAAAGGAGGCCAAAACGAAAAACAATTCGAAGTAAATAAATCCGAAACGACGATCCGGGACTCGAAACGATCGACGGAATCGTGAACGCGTAAGAAACGCGTTTTTAATTGTTTCAAACGGTGCAAGCAAATTTTTTTGTTTCTTTTTCTTTTCCGATACGGGAAAAAGCTATTATCGCATTATGATTCACGTGAGACTCTTTGAAAAATATAAATGTATCAATGCCATTCTGGACAGATATTGTTAGATAAATAATCATTTATCTTTCGTTTAGTTTCAATAATCTTATTAGAATTTGCCGGTGGGCCGCGGTGAGGATAACGGTGCAACGTCGACGCTCACACTGGCGTAGGAAGTGGTTGGGTATTGGCATGGGATATTTTGGACAAGAGGGGTTGTGGAGTCGACGAGCCGACGTGACGATGGTGCCTCGTTCCTGTTGTCGATCGCACACTGTCTCGCTCTTCTCTGCCCTCGGCTTGAGATCACGCCTGTAACAATAATCGTTGGTGCGTTAAGTTTGCAATTTTTCTCATTTTGTTTTTTGTATTTTTATAAATGTATTTGTAGTCGTGTCGATTGATAAGCCGATAGAGAATAGAGCTTCGACTAAAGACAGAAAGATTTACGTTAATCGTACCATGTTACGAAAAACGGCGCAGTTCCTGATTTTTTTCGTGACTCGGAATCTGGAGTTTCTTAAATACGATAAAAAAAATTCATTAGAGCAAAAGATAAATCACAGGAAACTGTTCCAATTTTTTGTCATAGTACGATCAAAGCTTCCCAAAATTCCCATAAACACACAATTTCGCTTCTCGATAGCGACGTAGCGGAAGTAAAAAAAATGTTCAAGCGACATTTACATGGATGCAGATAAGCCTTTATGAAAATCACGATATAAATTTTCATTTACTGTCGAGGCATAACGTGAAAAATATCCAACACCTCCAGTATGACGCAAGCGCATTGACGAGATTTCACAGAAAGAGAGATTGACGATATTTGCCCGTTGGATAAACATACAATTCAATGTAACGGAAAGAACTTGAAACAACTTCGATCTAAAAATATCGCGATAGTCGTCCACCGATTGCCGAAACGCCCGCGCGCTCTTTGGTGTAAAAACACCGCTGAGTCAGTTATTTCGAAGATCGCCCAGTTAATTTACTCCAAAGACTCACAAATCTCTGTGTGTGTTTTTTTAGGCACGTACAATTATCATTTCCGGTGTCTAAGCTAACGCAACTAAATCGTAAAGTAACGTATGCGTATAAAAACAACAAAAAAACATATGACAAAAGGCTATAAAAATTATTGAAAACGATGTACAGGTACGATGAACAATTATAGACACAAAGCAATGTTTAATTCTCTCCCCTGTCCTTTTCTCTTCTTACAACTAACTAGATAAGAAAAAGCACCTCGCCCAACATTTACCAAACGACACCAGATCCTGTGTAAAGAATTATTTTAAAAAAACGTATCAAACCACAAAAATCATATAACGTAAAAACAAATGAAAAAATAAACAGAGAAATAATGCATTTTAATAGCGAAAGAGCGCTGTTAATTTCCGTACCTATCTATCGTATTCGAGCACTCGGAATGTAGGTGTACTTGTGTCGGATGTGGGAGGTGAATTGGTTTTGCTTACTCGATGATTCAACGAGGTCTCTTGCACGTTGTCCAGATTTCCTTGCATTACTCTCTTGTGATTAGCCAGCTTCTCACGGTTCATGGGCGAGCCTGGAACCACCACCCATACCCATAATACTAACACAACTCCGCACAATTTCAACGAAATCTCCAGCCTCTCGTAAATTTCACTATATCCGTTCCTCTTCGACACGATCGATGCACGATAGAAAACACGTTTTATGATTTCGTTTTCAACCATACAAATGAACACAATAACATAATCGCAGATTCGCTTAAAGAATTCAAACAAGCGTTTCAATCCCAAGCCTAGTTGTTTCCTTTTTGTTTGTTAGTTCCCCTGATTATGTATCGATACCACGTATCTCTGTAAATTCTAGATTAAACGAAATATGATCGATTTTGAAAATATTGGCAAGGTTCACGGTATTGCAGCGTTTAAACAATCAGTGGAATATTCGATCCGCAAATAATGTAAATGTCACTATTTGCTTCGTGGGGAATTCAGCGATAAACATACTGTGACTCGTCGTCGTCGGGTCGCAGAATCATTTTACATTCCTAGTGTGTATCAATCATTTTCCCATTCCCTTCGTCAAATCTAGGATCATTTTTTTAGTCCTCGAAATTCTCTCTCAAATGAATCTCATTCGTGTCTCTATATTTTCCTAACGAGAACTCTCGAGCAATTCTTTGGAAAAAAAAGAACTCTAACTTTCACCGATACGGGTACGAACAAATTTGGCGTCTCGGTTGAGAATATTTTCATTAATCTACGTTTAGACCCGCCAGCCATAATCATTATGTGAATCAAACGATGTTCACCAGACTATAACAAATTTAAAGCCATCGCATCAACAAGTGCAGTCATCTCGTCTAATCAACTATTGCGAAGTAACATACCTCGGAAAATGAGAAACTCAAAAGCTCTGTACATTATCCTCGTTCCTTACCTATATAGCTGAGCAACACAGGAAGGAATATGAGACCGTGCGCCGCGCCGAATAACACGATTCCCAAATACATCCTAAAGTAGAATACCTGAGAAAAAACAACAAAAGAAAACGGTAAAACGAAGAAAAAATCATCGTCAAATTCAACGTATCGTTTCCTGATCGAAAAATTGCGCAATGAACCTCGAACGTACCTTGAATATTTGACTCTTTGCGAAGCCGAGAACGATGATACCGCCGAATTTGGTTAAAGTTATTCCACTGAATACGGAACTTCCCATATTCGTCACGGCATCGGCGACCCTCTCTACTCTCGTTTCTTTCACCGATACGGAGAACGAGTGCACCAAGTGACTGCAGAATTCCACGGATATCCCGACGGCCTTTAAAGAGACAAAGATGATAAATAAAAGAAGAGTTACGAAATATTAAAAATTCGATTTTTTTACTGTTTTTTTTCCCTTACCATCACAAGATTCACCAACGAAACCGCGTTAAGTTCGATATGCCACCAGTACATGAGACCCCCGATATCAACGACGATCATCGTTATCGTTATCACAACGACTATCGACGAAAATATATCGAGACCCATGAGGAAAAACGTCACGACGAAAATCGCCAGTAACGATATTCCGATGCTCTTTAGCGTGTCCGGCCACATTGTTAAGTACTGCTCGTAAAATACGTAAAACACGCTGTACGGAAATACCTCGACGGTCTCGTTTTTCATATGACTTGGTAAATTCGAGTTTATCATTTCGGTGATATTGGCAGATATGGTTCGAGCCGCGCGCATCGATTCGTAATAATCGGCGGACGTTTTCAATATCGTGTGATATGCCATGAAGTACGACGCACCGACATGGGACATGTGATTGTTTGGATCGGTCATATAATTGACACCGTGTCCGTACGCGGCATGACCCGCTTTCGCACACTGCTCGTCCGGATTGTCTTGCAAAAATGACGATACGTATTTCTCGAAATCGGTTACGTCAGGACGACCGAACGCGTTTATTCCGATTTCGCAGCTACTACACGATATATCTGTAACAGAAAATCACATTATTTTTCCTCTAAATACATATTTCTCACTATTTGGAAAATTTCCACCGTTTTAACATATCTCAGATATTATGAAGAAAAACAAGCAACGAATTAATAGTTCCTAAAATACATGGAATTTTTATCAAGAACGAGTCTCAGCGAGAAAGTGATGAAACGGTTGAGAAAACAACTTAATTCGCTGGAATAATCCAACGTACCTGTGTGAGGACAGAAAGAATGATTTCCAGGGAAGTATTTGCAACAATCCGGTGACTGCGACCAATCAAAATAGTCATCGAGCCACGACGACGCAGGTTTAGCTATGTAAGTTCTGTAAAAGGAGATAAGCGTTACGTTACGTGACGTATTTGGAATAAATTTATCAAGTTTCGGTTAAAAACAAACACCTCAAACGCCTCGACGGCTCTCACCTATTCGATTGACGCGCTGCGATAAATATCTGAGTCGAGACCGAATCGGTATTACAATATTGTCCGCCACATACTAAATTTTGCGTATCAAAGTCGGAATAATTTAATCCTCCTTTAACTACGAAATACATCGGAGGTCCGATCGATAGATAGGTGTTTAGGAACTAAAAAGAGAAGAAGCAAGTTATTTTTACACTTTGTAACAATAATAGAAGTCGCCTAATATTATAAATTCGGAAAAAGAAATATATTTACCTGGAAATATTTTAGTACAAAACTATCTTCGGGCATCGACAATTCTTGATCCAATCCAATTTCTATGTGCGGCACTACCGCGATACTCGTGCAAAGCCATCCGAAGAACACGATCATCACACCGACTCTCACCCATTTTTTCAATAGCAATGGTACGTAAGCGACTTTGAATATTTTGTACAAAATACCGTCTTCCACTTCTTCTCCACTGTCCTTCTTCGAGCCCCGTACGAAACAACAGATGTCGAGCCTGTTATTCTGCGCAACGAGAAGAAATGATCATCGGACTTCACGTAAACAAATCGAAGAAAATTAATCAATTGTCCAACTCACTGTTTGTCTTATCGTGTCTAATGCCAAGAGACTAACAAAACAGGTGATTTGCAATAGAAAATCTACCAACAGAGCCATACCAGCGTACAGAGCAAAAGCCTTGACTGCCGGCATATCGGATAGACCACCTGAAAAATAATGGAAATGTAATAATAAAAAATAATTTTTATTCTCGAACGCGTTTTTTCCCTACAATTTTAAATATATTTGTTTTGCTTACCTAGGAAGAAGCAACAACTCTCGGAAACACTGGTGAGCAACATGCTAGGTCCAACAGTACCGAGGGTACGGCCAATATGCTCGGGGATTGATTCGTTAGGTCGTCTTCCCTCTCGCTGATGTGTCTGGACTAGAATAAATACATTGTCCACTCCAACCGCGAGAACGAGGAATGGAATAACCTCGATGATTATCAAGGTAGCAGGAACCCCAATAAAGCCGAATATTCCCACGGAACATATGACCGAAGCGAGAACAATTATAACTCCTCCAAGACCGAGAGTTATCTTCGAATCGATCTGAAAAAAAAAAGAAAATTGTTATCAATTTCGAAATAAAATATAATTAAAGACTGTTTGCTTTGTCGTTTTCTTTCCACTGCGTTAAATCTTGACGAAGAAGTTCACGCTTACCAGGAATCTACTGCACGTTTTCATCTGTCCGAGCGATATGGCGATGTATGCAAACATTATTATATAAGATACGAGAATCGTGATTATGTCCGATTGGGATTCTCGATAAAGCTCATCCTCGATCGATCTTTCGGATGTGAAAGCAACGTTCATGTAAGCTGGTTTTCTCGTCGCTGTCCAATTCTTCATAAACGCGATATATCTGCGAAGAGAAAAATAAACAAATTTAATCAACTGATCGATTTTACGATTATCCCAACCATCATCTCGATCGTGAGAAAATAAAACTCACTTTTCTTCCCATTCCATGGCCGGTTGAAGCTTCGTTTTGTTATGATAATTATTTACCAATATGGTGAGAACTATGGCTGTCGCTTTTTCGTACGGTGGATCGATCAAAGCTTGACCCGGTGACAAAAATCCACCGACAGCGATCGCTGGTTCCACAGGACCACCGTATGGTGCGAGACATTCCGGATTGTACGCGTTTCTACGAGAAAATAATAATATAAATTAGAAAATCGTGATAAAATCTAATTTATCGTCCCGACGTTTCGATCCCACTTTCTTATCTCTAATATCCGTATTTATTTGTCTTACTGCGAACAAGCTTTGAAGTGGTCAAGATAATTGACCACGTAGCCATCCTCCTCGTCCGTCTCGTTGAACGTCGCGACGTCGTCCTGCCAATAACCCCAAATACTTTGTATCGCGCATTGTTGAACAACCGGGGGGCCCGTAAAGTCATTTGTCAACGGAGCAAAACAAACGTCGCCAAGTGTATAATTGTTGTCGGTAACGAGCCTCTTGATGCTTTCTTGCAGGTCGTATATAGCAAGAAGGAAATTTTTATCGAACACAGGGCCAAAAGTAATCGGACCGTTCGATGTATTGTGGACAATCTGCAAACAAACGCGCCGCGATTATTTCTATTGATCTTTTGTGACTCACGTTTTCTAATCTATATCAGTCAAGGTATCCTCACGTTTGGCAATCCTATCGACGATATGATTATCTGCTCGTTTCTATAGAATGGCTCGAAGTGACTATCGAAATAATCACGCTCGATCCGAGAACGAGAATTTGGGGAAGCCCACAATTGTACCGGATCCGTTGTCACGTGCATGTATTTTATACCGTGTCCCAGACCGACGATAAACAGGAAACCGCAGAAGAGAACGATCCAGGGTCGTTCAGCACAGGCTGTTGAGACAAATGAAATTTTGATGATAAAGAATCAGGTGTCCGATTATCGTACGAGAGGTAAAACGAGCCGTGATCGACGGAAATATAAGACAACTCACCCGTGCCCCACCAGCAGAAAAACTGTTGCAAAAATTTGTCCGTGTTCGCGCCTAGACGCTCGATAACGGTCGATCGTTCTTCGTCGAAATGCCGTGGCAAATCGTCCGCTGATATAACACCTGGAAAATCATAAACTCGTCGTGTACAGGAATTATGTCGAAAGTCTCATCGTTTACTTCTGAAAAAAAGCGCGCAATATCGTATCGCTATTTACAGGCACGAACATAGAGTTAAGCGAGAAGCGTCGATGCGAAAACGAGAAAAAAAAAATTAAATACATTCAAAAGTAAAATTCGCTTGTTGATCGGACAAAACGCAGAATGGGCAAAACTTTCGTCGATGTTGTATTTTTTTTCTACAAAACTCATTTTATTCTCAAGATCTCGCTCGAGTACTGGTTAGTCTTTGGTTCGCGCGGATTTGCAGCCAAAAGTAACTAAAAATAAAATAAAAGAGTGAGTAAAATTATGCGACGATAAAGAGCGAGAGAGAGGTTAATTCAGGCTAGGAAGGAAATAAAAAAATTCGATGAGTGGATTGACGCGATAAGAATTTCGTGTGAATCTATACAACGATACAAATCTCGTTGCGACGATAAACAAAATACCGCGTTTCCTGAATATCTCTCGCATTTTTTTTTTGTTTACGTCTATGAAAAACGCACTTTCATACTCGAATCGTTTAGCGACGAAACGTTCGACTCAACGATATCGTGAAATTCGCAACAACAAAAACACGATAAAAAAAAACAGAGAAAAAAGCAAAAATCTAAAAATAGATAGTCTCGAGAACGGAGAAGATAGTCTCATGCTCGCATTGTTCAATCTAAAATTCAAGGTAAAACGGTCCGGTTCGACGGCAAACAGGTTTGATAGAGAACACACGTGCACACATTTCTCATGCGTGATACAGTAAAGCGACCGAAAAACAATCTTTACGTATCGATGATTTACAGAATCTCCAAGATTTTCCTGGAATTGATAAATGTAACGTATCGAAATGGACAAAATACAAAAAATGCAAAACGAACAAGCATAGTTTTTAGAGAACGTTGGCGGTAGACATAACAAGAGGAAACAAAACGTGAATTACACACTAATGGAACATAAAAGTACTAAGCGAACGGGACATGATTTGCAGAAAATTAACGAAAAAAAAGAAAAAAAAAAGAAAAACAAGAAGAAATAAGAAGAAAACAGAGATAGAATCAAGATATAGAGGACATACTCGAACGTTTCGATTGTAGTGGGCTGTCTTCTTGGTCCGCGGCAAGGGCTATTCGAGCACCATCTCCGGGGTGATGTAGCCCAGCGGCTAGTCGTCTACCAACCTGTCGCCCTACCTCTTCCCCTCGTGCAACTATATCGTACACGCACACACCATGATACACACCACCAATCAGTTACTGCTTCTAATTTACCATGTATCGTATATTAAGGACGTACTTATGTCGATCTACGTACACGTATGTGTACACATAGGTTTACGTAGATCAAAGAAACGAATTCGCGGGATTTCGAATAATCGTCGTTTTACAGATTTTTAATTCAACCAAGAATTCTTAAACGATCGACAATTCGAGTCTTCTCGGGCCTTAAACGTTTCGTTGAAGCGAAACGTTAATTCGAGAAACCTCGACGAGCATTAATTTTGCAATCGTTGCCATCGCGAGTTTAGAAAAAAAAAAAAAAAGAAAAAAAAAGTGAACAAAAAGTCGTCTGTGCTTACGCAAGAGATAATAATAATAGCGGTCTCACTGGGCACGTCGAGATCGATGAATATTAAACGGTTAAACCATAACCAGATAAATAGAATCGTGTTTAAAGGTGGACGATAGATCTTGGGTCAATTGACACTCGTTATTAAATCACCGCTACCAATGAAAACGTCGATATTACAACAATATCGATATTTGTTAAGATCACAGCTAAGGCATGTATTATGGTAACAATATTTTTATAAAAGTGTGTTGTTTTTGAATTTTTTGTTTTCTTCGCGAGTGAAACGACATTGTGCAATTTTTTCGCTGATTCGAGAGGAATAGTTATACTCGTGACGAATAAATAACACGAAAAGAGAAAAGAGAATTAAATTTTGTTTAAATGAGTCGGAAGTCGATCGCATGAGCACAATTAGTCACCGACGAGAAAATATATTTAGCTCGTAACGTTTAGTCGTTTGTAACGGGATGAGACGATAATGCGTTTCGTCGGGTCTTACGACGAACGGTAATTCGTCATTACGGTCGGTCATTGTCAAAGAGAAAATTGGTCATCGCGGAGATAGACGAGAAAAAAAAACAATCTGTAAGGAGCAATTTCGGCGTAAAACCGTGCGTTTCTTCGAAAAGATTTTGTTTTAAGAAGAATTCTTTGATCGTATCGCCAACTACAGCGTTATCACGACTTCGCTAGAAGCTCGACAGTGAAGTAAATTATTCTCTTGTAAATTAAGAAAAAACAAACAAAAAAGAGAAAGAAAGAGAATAAAACCCCGAGAATTTGCTCGCTGAATGCTCGAAAAAGGTGCTACCATATCGTAAAACTCTTTGAATCTTAGCGTGTTCGGGCTCCGTGAAGATCGAAATAAAACTGTCCGAGTTTTAAATATCCGTTGTACTTACCGATTCGCTTGCTGTTGCCGAAACAGAATACCGACAGTATAAAAATCGCCGAGCCGCAGATAAAGGTGATAGTCATGGTCACGGCGTAACCGTCGTAGCCCATTAGTGTAAAGGGTTGTGGCAAAGGAGGTAAGGGCGGTGGTATAGGACAGCTATCTTCGCAATCGACGCAGCTGCAAGCTGGAGTTTTCGCCTGTTAGGAAAAAAAGAAAAATATTCATCATCCTAATAACCCCTGATCGTTCCTTTCTCTCGATCGTGCCAAATCCTTTAATTTACGATCTCGATTTTCATCGAACAACAATTACAAATTCTAGATACGAAAAGACGACGAGTTAAGTAAATTTTGTGAATCTATCGCTATCGTTATCAGCGCTATAAGTTTTATTATGTCGAACGCAGAATCAGAGACGAAGATTGTTCAAATGACTTGCGAAAATAGAAATTAACCGCATGGAGATAACTCACGTTCAAGGCTTTGCTGCATGGTGTAATCAATGGATCCAATGGCTCGTATTTATCAATCTTAACGTCGGTCGGGATGTACGTTATTTGAAAAGGCACATACACATTGCCAGTGGCGTCGCCCATGTAAGTAAACCATTTCTGTGCGCTGCATCTACTAGCGCCCCATTCTCCGCACATTAAGTCCAGCGCCAATTGGCCGGTACTCGGGACAGACACCTTGTTGCAAGACGTATACGTTCCATTAAGATACTTGTTCGTTACGTACAGATCTATCTGATTTACATAAGCTGTAAAGAAAATATTAAGTTAACGTTAAACAGCGATCAACGGAGGGTTAAACAGCGAATGAACAACGATAATTGGTACTTTTTATCAATTTTTAGCCTCTTTCCTTTATCGCCCGAGATAAACTTACTCTTATTGTCCGTAGTCTCGATCTCGGTAGCATTGATGAATGTACTCTGACGAGGACTGCAAGTGAATTCGCAAAAATGTTTGACCAAATTGTCGAGACAGCTGGGACATCTTTTGAGAAAATTCGCAGCGAGCTTGATATTTGTGTCGAGCGTCTCCAATTGTCTTGTGTCGCAGCAGGTTTTTATTCCATCGCCACTATCCATTATCATGTGAGGACAATGCTTCGAGAGTAATTCCTGTCCTGGAAAATCGAGGGCTTTCGCCGGACCGTCGTAGGCACAATTTTTCTTATGTTGCGTCGCTGGATCAGTGTAACACTGTCCGTACCAAATGCAATGGCCATCGTCGGCGGTAGAGACCTGAGAGAAAAATACAAAATTACACGTTTTATAAGCGTATCGTTAAATTATCTCTGTAACAATTTGCTTCCACTATCAATGCGAAAATCTTCGAATAACCTACAATTCAATCCAT
The DNA here is from genome assembly GCA_951802705.1 of Netelia virgata. NCBI lineage: Eukaryota > Metazoa > Arthropoda > Insecta > Hymenoptera > Ichneumonidae > Netelia > Netelia virgata. The sequence goes on along the minus strand of OX637865.1, from coordinate 38,295,633 downwards.
AATTGACTTTAGCTTGTATATATTTTGAAATTTTCAAAGGGCGTTGAAAATTTCAAGTGCATTTTGTTCCATGCGCAGTAAACTATAATTAACAAATGCACAGAAAAAAATTCATTTTTCCCGCCAAGGAGCGAGGGGTCAAATCGTGGCATTGATCCCTGTCCAAAGTCACGAGATAATTGTATAATTAAAAAAGGAGATAGTAACAAAATGGAAAAAGAAAAACAAAAGCAAACATTAAAACGGTGCCATGAATGAACGCCAGATAAGGATCGTCAGTTTCCGGCGACAATTAAAAACGAAAACAGACGTAAAAATGACCAGTTGGGAAAAAAATGACGAGACGGGTGCGTAATACACGTTATTGACTTTGATCCGCGATTAAATCTGTCTCTCTCTCTCACATTCTCTATCGCTTCCTTTTTTGTAATCTCGTAACGTATGCGCTGACTCAGAATGTTCGCGGGAATGCGACTCTAATATAAAGAATTTTATACGTAAGATACGGATTTATAACGAGTACGTCTTATACTTGTTTTATCTAAACAATAGCTATATACAGTGGACCGACAAAAATACTACTCGAAAATAACATTTGGCCACCATTGCTGTTTTTGTACTTATAATACTCGAGATAATCAAGTTATTTTCGAGCTATCCGCCCCTTGTCGGCCACGTACAATTATATTTCGTGACAAAAAAAATGAAGCGCATATAATTAATTTCGATCTACGCATCACTACCATTACTATACCTATATTTCTACACTACGCACATGCACACGGGCGATTAGTTATACTTTCCTCGCCAATCTATACAGGTGTGTATGAAAAACTTGAAAAATGTTGTTTTCTCTTAATTCGAGACGCGGCCGTCGCGGCGTCTCTTAATATGCTAATGGCGTGACGTCGATTTAAATCTGCCGAATACGGGATAGGTCAATCGTTCCTCGGTGACCGTGATAAATGATCAAATAGAATTAGTCATACGCCAAGGCCGTAGTATCCACGTACCGACTGTGCAAGTACGACGACACACGTCTACTCTGTGTATGTACATATTCGATATATGATATATATATATATATATGCATGTACGAGGGTACGACATTGTACACCGTAAAAAACAAATCATGTCTGGCAGTTCGATGGCTCTGGAATGCAAGAGAACGAATGGAGAGAAAGGGAGGGGTGGGAGAGAGAAAAGGCAGAAGCTACGAAGCCATGAGCGTTGACGGTCGTATATAATTAAATTTAATAAGAACCCAAGAACACGGCTCTTGATAGGCCTTCTAGACGATCGTCTGAGATGACGTCATACAGGGCAATAAACACACGGTTTAGCCCTCTTGGGCAGCGGCTCTTGGGGTGTGGTGCATTTTTGTCTCGTCTCTTTGTGTTAAAAATTAGCACGTAAACGCTTGGAGAACGGAGAGAGGAAAGAGATTTCGCGTTATTCTTTCCTTTCTACATAGCGGTAAAAATATTTTTGTAATAAAGACTCACCGTTGACGTCAAAGAGAAGAAAGCGAGAACCCCTAGTAGCACGGCGCGACGAGACATTTTACGTTCTGTCACAACACCGGAGAAACAATAATCATACGAGCCACCAGTCCGTTGCATCTTAAGACGCGGAGAGAGAGCGGTCTCTCTCTCTCTTTAGCACTTCTGATTAGCGACTATTGTTTTTCGTCTCCTCTTTTCGTTTTTTTTGCTCGCCTCACCTCGCGGTATTGAGACGCGATGCTTCGACGAAACCCGCGCACTCACGAACTTTCGTTAACGAAGCTAACGAGTTTATCATTAATTCGTCCGTTTTGCGACGAACCTTTCACCAAACGAGAATATTCTATCGCTTATGCCTCTTGACAGGCTCTCACTACTAAAACCTGTGCGCGACGTAGGTCGCAAGAACTGTCTTACTCTTTCTTAGTTCTGGCAGGGCGCACAATAACGTCTCCGCTCGACGTTACACACTACTGGGTCACTCTTTCGTTTCTTTTAGTACCCTGTCTTGTCCCCTCTTAAATACGAATGGTGCCTCGATCTGTTTTACCCTGCGTTGGTCAATCAGTACTCTGTCAAGCCGATTGTTGGTAAATGAGGATGGCGCCACGGTGCTTGTTTCGTATTTGGCGGGATTTTCAAATTAAAAACGTGAAAATGAATCAACTCGTTCGATATTGAGAAATAAATAAAAATGCATATATTTCCTTGTCGAGTCAATGAATAGTGTACAATCCTATTAATTTTGATATTATTTGAGTATTTCATATTAAGATACAAAACATTATTTTTATCGTCCATTTCCCTAAATCGTTGTATGTCGATTCCCCGCTATATTTTGCTTTGACGTATATCCCACATTTGGCAAAATTTTGAGCTCGTTTTTGTATGCTTCAGGTACCAGCGCTTTCATGATCATATGCGTGATACCCGCTGTCAAACCCCAAACACGATATTTCCCTCCTGTGTAAACAGGCACGAGATAACTATCGCGAAATTGGGTGAAACGAAAGTAATCAGGATTACAAAGTTTTTCGAGACTTATGACGAAAGCTTCCTCGACCTCGTCGGGATTTATGTCCAACTTTTCAGGATCGATCTCGCCAATGTACCCGAGAACTGGCATGACGCTTAAATTCTTTCCTCCTACGGAATTCATGCCCGACCAAATGTTAACTTCGCTCTCGGGTATTCTTAATTCTTCCCAGGTTTCTCGCAACGCAGTAGCCTCTAAATTTTTGTCCGTATCATCCTTCATACCACCGGGAAACGAAACTTGTCCCTTGTTGTAACTTAATTTGAGCGATCGCAGCGTGTACAGGAGACCAAGCTCGCCTTTATAAGTGCAGAGAGGTACGAGCACTGCGGCCATTTTAGCTTCCTCGTTGATTTTCATCGTTGGATAAAGTTTGAGCTTGCGCACACAAGATTCTTGATTTTTCTTCGTTAATACAGTCTCCGGGCTGAGTTGCGTTTTGTTGCTCAATAATGAGAGACATCTTCGAGATTCCAATGGCTTGAACGGGTCAAAGGAATATTTTTTATTTAATTTCAACTTGAACGACAATACATTTTGAAAAAAGTGCAGATACAAAAACAATATAATTATAATAAAGTATAAATAAAAATAGAAATATATAATATTTGTGCAAACATGCGATAAAATAAAAATTATGCGTATGATAAGAATGTTTGAAGAATTCATTATTCAACATTCAGAATTGAGAATAGCAAGGATAAAACTGGCGATAACAGTTGTTGTATTATTTCTATTTAAAGAATACGACCTTCACCGTTTTTTCGATGAATAAAAAGGAATCGAATAATTAATAACCGATTAATAAAATTCTTCAACAAGATCCAATTATTGATCAGGATAATGTGAACATTTTGTTTTTAGCGCCTGATCTCCGGCCTTGTGACGCCGAGTGCAAATTTTGTTTAGAAATTAAAAATACAGAAACCTAAAGTTTTATGTAAAGATTATTTACAACACTTACGAGGTATCGTCTTAAAAAACTTTCGAATACTGTCTTAGTCGATGCCATTGAGATGAAATAATTTTTTTAACGATCTCTCACGAGTTGTCAATTACGTTTCGTCATTAATCATGTATTGCGCGAGTGTCGTTTCACAAGAAGTCGTTTGACGTTGCGATAAGAGAACTAGCAGGGTATCTACCCTCGCGAATGACTCGTGTCTACTGCTGGCATAGACTTTGAGACTTTGAGGGTCATTCCCGAACGATCCCGGGAGAGTACAGTCGCGACTCGAATAAAAAGTTTTCGGTCGATCAGCTGTGAGTCCAAGTTCCGCGGTCAATCAATAAATCGATTCGTTGCGTCAAGGGCTGATAACATTAATCGAATAACAATCTATACCAATTCTGGGGATTTTTATTCAACCGCTAACTTCATGCCGTGCATGGAGAAGCCATGTTTAACCCTTAACCCGCCAGAAACCGGCAGATGCATCGTCACTTGTAACGTCGAACCGTGGTTTTTATTTACTTAATTGCAAAAAGTATTCAATCTTGTGAAAAACAAGCAATTATTCTGCGAATAGTTTCTATCATTCGGTAATCACATTTGTCAAAAATGACAGAGCGTAGAACTCGAATATTGGGAAAAATGTTGGCCCAGTATATTGGCAAAAGCGTCATTGTCGCCGGACATCTAACCAAGGTAAACATCGTCGCAAGAGTAAAATTAACAAGATCATCTCTGTTTTTCAATTGTATCTCCATGCTAATATTTTCTTATTATTTCTCTGTCTGTCGCAGATTAGTACCTGCGGTACTAACGTAGAGGTCGTGACCTTCGATAACATTACGGTCAATGTCACTCTTCCAAGTCCTCTAGAAATTCCGGCGGAGGGAATTCTGGAAGTGTGGGGGACGGTCAAGTCAAAAGGAACAATAGAAGCTGTGCAATCGGTTCACTTCGAAGAGGATAAAGAATTTGGTAAGAATTTCTATCAGCGCTTCTAAAAATTTGAAAATCGTACGCATAACTTTAAAGCTTCTCGGAGCACGAATATGAAAAGTCGATTCAATTTTTCTGAGCACTTTTTTTCCGTACCGAACGTTTTCCAGCAAATGGAAAATTATTATGGAACGCGCAAAATGCATCCTACAATAATTGGATTATTCCAGAATGCATCGAAAATTGTAGAAAAAAGTAAAAGATCGTTATAATACAAATGTTTACAGATCCAAAGGCTTACAACGACTTGTTAATCATTCAAAATGCAAAAAAGGACGAACGATGGATGCTGAACCAGAGTACGCAACCCCTGTAGAAATATAAGATTTAGAAGATATTTTTGTATACCGCCGTATTCTAAGAACCTAGCTCCGTGAGCTCGATAAGAATAAAATAAAAGTATAATCGTCTATTATAAAATATTTATTGACAAAATTGTCCTGGCATAATTTTACGTTACACTGAGGCCTATAGTGGACGATGCGTCCAAGGAAAAACATCGGCAGGTGCAGCTCGTTACAGGACACTCGGAATGCTGCCTATAAATACAACAAAAAACAGAATAAAAATTAATTTTCAAAAATGTTTTTCCATTCATCGATCCATTACGTTGCGTATTTATCGACGTCTTAATGAAAATTTATCTTTCAACCGATTTTACAGTTTTTTTTTGTTATTAAAAAAAACATTACCGAAACCAATGCGTTATATGATTCGTGTGACCCCCGTGTCTGCATGTTTGACACCAAGTGAACCAATTGTTGAATTCCGTCAATTTACCATCGTCCTCTCCTCTGCTCGAACTATTCGTCGTCATTTGTAATCCGCTCACAGTTCCCATGTGCATCAAACATATCGCGCAACGAGGCAAAGGTTTTCGACAACTGGGACACGAGGACATCTAAAGTCGAACATAAACATAAATCACAATTTTTACTTTTTACGAAATGTTCGAATTTTTGTTTCATTACGAGCGATCTTTACTTTCAATTTGTTTGATGTACTGCCCGATCGACCGTAATCACCTCGAGCTCTGCTGAGACCTAGCATTACGGCTGATATACTCTTGCCACAAAAATTACAAGATATGTAGACTTGTTGAGGTGGCTTTTCGGCCGTTGACGATCTCATAGCTATATCAAAGTGGGCTCGTTGATTCCACATTTTCCAGGCATCCAACAATCCTCTATAACTGAAAAGCAGCAATCATGAAAATTCTTTATTACTTTTTTCGATAATTTTAACGATTTTCTGTACAATCCGAGTGACGTTAATTTTAATATCGAATACCTTGCGATCCAAACTTCTACTTGACTCTCTTGTAGTAATCTAGGCGGTAATGCTCGAATGGCAATTAAACTACAACTTTGTACATCTCCGGTGATCTCCAAATATCTGTTCAACAGCTGAATACCTTCTAAACTCGCCCCTAAAAAAAGTCATTATGGTTACAACTATTATGAAAAAAAACGCAATTATCAACAATTTTAAATTCACCGGTTAATAAAAATCCTGCCAAATGTCCTTCCTCGCTCAATTTTTGGGTCAATTTCTTCAAATAATCGCAAAGCTTACTGTCCGACAAAAACATAAGAGCGAAAGCAACTCTGTCCTCTACCGCCATACCGTTTTCGTTCTGTAAATAACGGAAACGCGTGAGTTCATCGATCTTTGGCGGTTTATTGTATAATTCAAAAAATTTATAACACTTACAAGTACGTTCTCGTACGAATCGTTGTCAGCGGTTAAGAAAGCAAACGTCGATCTGAGATATGGATCGGAAAGTTGCGATCTTGATTTTAAGCATAATTCTCGCCACATGCTGTTCCGATCTTCCGAAAAACCGGAAAGAGCCATAGCGACGATATTTAAATTTGTCGACATTGACATTTTGCTTGCGCCTCTATTGAGAATTTCTATAGCTTGTCGAAGACACAGATTGAACACGGATATGGCCGTTGCACGTGCGTAAGCACCTTCCCTCTCCAAACGCTCGAGAAACAAATTATTATACAGGGCGTTCGAATCTTTGTCAAATCTCCAGCCGCAGAGCTGAAGCGCTTTATCGCGATCCGCCGATCTTGGAAGTAAAAAAATTCATGAAACTTTGGGGAATGAGAGATATTCGCCGTTATCTTTACCTGTACATCTTCGCTGTGTGATTCGAGCCGATGTCCGTCCAGGGGCGTTGAATGAGATCTGATTTGATAAAACCATTTCCGCCGTTTTGCTGTCCATCGAGTTTTAAGACTGTTCTAAAAGACGAAAATAGTTTATAAATACAACCGGTAGCTATAATAAACCTCGTGCGTCAATAGAACTCTACAGCGAATTTGGTCTCGCTATTGGCAATTTTATTTCGATCGCTTCCCTCTTTTTCAACGTTTATCGATCGAAAAAATTTGGAATGTTGAAATTTCAGGAAATAAGTTAACATTATTACCTCACACCCGGATGTTTGTTGTCAGAACTCGGTATCGAACCATCTTCTACCAAGGATCGACTCAGATACAACCATTGCCAAAGATTTTTTAGTGTCTCGTTCTCCGCCAATTCACCATTCTGGGCCAATTCAGGCTATACAAAAAACGTCTCTTATATTTTTCATTCTTTTCGTTTAATCGGCAAAAAATTTAATACTTACGAGTAGACCATATTCAGCCATAGCACGAGTTTTCGTCAGTACTGATATATCGTTAAACGCTTTATAAATATTGTCGCTACTGCAGACGTATTTGAAGGATTTTGAAGCATGATTCCAGGCGAGATGCGATCGAGTCGACCAATTTACCGTGATTCTCTCGTAAACCGTGTAATCCGTGAGACCTATCGATTATTATTAATAAATTTAATTAACAGAGGCTATTTATTTTCTTCAAATGTTCATTCTCGTTCTCGACACACATTTTCTTCCGCACGAACAAAAGATTAACCAAGATTTAAACACAAATAAATTTTTTAATTAATTTTAGCTATAAATTCGTATTTACCTTGTTGAGATATCGCTAAAAGTCTGTTAACGTGCGATGGATGCCAAGAAAAGCTCGTAGGACTCGACCAAGGTGGCGCGACCGTCCGCTCCAGTGCACCAGGTTCGGTTTCTTCGCTACCGCCCACTCCGCAATGCTGAATGTCGTGAAGATGTAACGCACCTTATGAAGAAAACTCACTCATTTTTCTCACAACGAATATTACGAAATAGAACAATCATGGAGATTCGATTAATTATATTTTGTAACCTGAATCTTTCTGTAGAGTCCCCAAAAGATTGTGACGCGTCGGACACCATAAGACTTTGCTGATTTGCCGAGCTTGAGGCAATGTTAGTACCGGTTTCTCGAAGTAACGAGTGTCCCAAATGGTTATTTGATTCTCTACGTGCGATACGATGTGAAAATCGTTGTGAGGATTTACCGATACACTGTAAACCGCTTTGGTCGGCGTTGTATTCACAACCTTGATCGAATCTGCGAATTATTAAATAACAAAAAAATGTATAAAAAAGACTTAAATTTGTTAAATTAACTTTAAATATTTAAAGTTTTCCCTACAACAACGTTTCAAGTAAATCGACGAAACTTTATTGAATTCTCGATCCTAAGCAATCCATGTTTTTTTAAATTCCAAAGTAAAAAGATTCGGTTTCGTATAGCAAGGAAATAAATTACCTCTGAAATCAATGATTTTCAATTGTTTGTTATTGATACCAGCGACAAGACATCGCGGTTCATTGTTGAACCAACCAAGCGAATGCGTCGTTTCCGAAACACCAGCTTCCGCAATTGGTTTTATCGTGTCGGTTTGAAGATTAGCGTGATGATGACCTCTGTCCGATCCAAGAGGAGTTTTTTGTATGTCCCACAAGAGAACCGAATGGTCGGTGCGATATTTATCAAGACCGGATACGATCAAGTTAGGATCAACCGGATTCCAAGCCACGGCATTACACTGACGCGCGTGCTTCGGTGCTAAATACCAATTATCGAAATAATTCAATTTGGAATGCAAAAAAAACGAATTTTAATTTTTTTTCAATTCTAAAAGGAAGGAAATGGACGAAAATTATTAGAATTTTTCGTAAAAACTGGAGAATAAGTACCGAGCTCTTTCCCGGTTAGACCTTGGGAATCGAAGGCCGTAGGACCAAATGTTGTCAAGACGACTTTTCCATTAGCTTGACCAACAGCGAGTAAGATATCTGGCTCAGGTTGAGGATAAATATCAATACATTTGACATAATGATGGCTACTATTAGTGGCAAGGAGATGAGCGACGGTCGAATCCGAGATCTTCTGGCCTAAATATTAACAAAGATAATGAATATTGCAGATAAAAAAATCATGCAATATGTTATTTCTGGATTAATACTTACACGATGGTCGTATGCTATCTTTCATTTGCCCTACTTCGTACAGACATATCTCCGTTCCCCATGTTATGAATTTGTTCAAGTGTATCGGAGACCACTGTACCTCCGATTTGATGCTGGTCATTTTAATGAGCTGTAATAAAATATATTTTCATATCTATTGAATGAAAAGAAAATTCTTAGACAGAATCAAGCTGTTGGAAGTTAATCTTATAAAATTAATCAATTAAAAAATTGTTCGATCTATCATCATGATTATTTATACACACCTTCTCAATTATAAAATTATGGCATATAATTCGTTGAGTTTATTGGAGAAATCTCGAACATTGACGAGCCTTCTTGTGATATTTATGCATCACAATTGTTTCTGTTGAGGTATATTGACCTTTGAACTGAGGAGTTCGAACTCCAGGCTGCAGAACTTATCTAACCATTGCAAATATGTTATCGATGTGAATCAAAGTTAATATAAAGATAATTGGATTAAATAATTTGAGATTTGAAGATTTCGTTGATAATGTGAATTAATCTATGTTCTACCTGTACATGGTTATTTAAATTGTCGAACATTCGATAATCAAGTCAGTACTTCTCACAAGTCGATCGTTTACGTACGCAAAGCAAGATGTCAAAACATTGTGTGTGTAGGTGGCGTAAAGTATTCGGCACATTTAAAAAGATTTACGTACGTTTATTATTCATGAAACTTTCGAATCATTCGAGCATTTACATTCAGCATATAACTACAAAACACCGTTGAATGTAAATTTATTTATTATTATCGCAACTATGTTTACGTTTACACTGAAAGACGTCAGCTGTTTTCTGATATTAGAGCGCGGTTTGCGGCAATCTGATGAACTAACGAAACTGACATAATAAAAGTTTTCAGAAAGGGTCGCTATTTTATGGGGAGGTATAATTGTCATGACAAAAAACAATGGGGTTGTTTATCGATCAAACTAATTGCTCGCTCATGTTTCAACTACTTTGAAAATACGTTCTCAAATACACGTCAAGTTGAAAAAAGAAAACGAGGCACCACATATAATATAGGCAAAATATTTTGATGGGATATTGTTTTGTCAATGAATTGCTGATTATATTTCCACTCGATAATACATTGAATGCCAACGAACTTGAACGTTAGTGGATTGTAAAGTACAAAAAAAAAATTACGCTGTATCCTCAAAATGGTAATTCTCTGTCAATCAATATCTATTAACTTTTATCGAGATTTTATCGAGAATTTTCTTATATATTTCAGGCCTCGACTGCCAAGAAGCAAATCGGCGCAGGTGCTCGAAAAAAAGTAACTCCAAAGTTTGAACTCTCCGAAGAACAAAAGGCTGACATTAAAGAGGCATTCGACCTCTTCGACCCCGATGGAACGGGAAAAATTGCAACGAAAGAGCTTAAAGTAGCCATCAGAGCTTTGGGTTTCGAGCCGAAGAAAGAAGAAATAAAAAAGCTTGTGGCGGACGTAGATCCGGATGGTTTGGGAAAATTGTCTTTCGAGGAATTCTTAAATCTTATGTCCGTAAAAATGGCCGAGAAGGACTCGAAGGAAGAGATATTAAAGGCGTTTCGTTTGTTCGACGACGATGATACAGGAAAAATATCGTTCAAAAATTTGAAGAGAGTCGCTCGTGAATTGGGCGAAAATTTGACCGACGAGGAGCTTCAAGAAATGATAGACGAAGCCGATAGAGACGGAGATGGTGAAATATCCCAGGAGGAATTTCTTCGTATCATGAAAAAGACTTGTCTTTACTGATTATTCTTCTCTTATAGACTGATTATATCTATATCTATCTCAAAGTCAATCTATCAGTGCCACTGATTTGCTGCGTCGTCGAGGCAGTCTTTGTCTTCGACGATAATAACTTATTTACTATTATAATTCACCGTGTGAAAACTGTTACCTTGTGATCTCTACATGACCTCTGTCTTCTCTGAACAAAACTTTTCCATTTTTCTACTTCCGTGTGCTATCATTAATAAATACATATTTTCTAAACTGGTGTATACAATTTTGATTTTCCTTCGACTCGTTCCTCTTTCTGGCAAATCTCTGATAAATCTTGTCATTATGAAGTCGGAACGAAGGAAAGAAAGAGCAAATTTTTATTTGTTTTTTTTGTAGCGCAAAACCGTTTTTTATTTTTACAATTCATCATATAAAGACGTCACTTTGTTGCAATCGCCGTATCTATCAATTCGTGTACGCGATCAGCATGCTTTCTTGCTCTTGTTAAACTCTTCAAAATAAGATCAGACGAAATTGGCACACCACCTGTAATTTCCATTATATTTTCATTATATATAAATGTTATATAGGAAAATATGACTCAAAAAATGTTCATTATTGAACAAATTGTAATGTTGAAAACTAACCAGGTTTATGGACACAGCACAATTCGTTCCTGTCCATCACTAGTGTGAGTTGTGCGAGTGACTGTCTTTCTTCCTCTTCCGTAGGATCGGCGATTAACAGATCGCTGAAAAAAAATATTAAAGTTTCAAAAAAACTGACTGAAAAGCCTCCTAAACCGGTCGGCATGATTTTCAGAACTCACTCGTCAAATATAGCAAAAGTTGTACATGTGATCAAATTTTTTATCGGAATGGTATTTCTTTTACTCGGATGAACGACGGTGGCGCCAGTGTCAGGATTGTATGTAACTTCAGGGAGCGTCACTGTAATATTATAAAAAAAACAATTAATTTCCCAATATTACAAGAAAATATTAATTATAATTAATTTTTCATATTTTATAAATTTTCCTACAAGTTTTCAATGACGCAACGAGAGCGCCGATGCAAGCGTCTATAACCGATCCATCGAAATCTATGCATTCCATATCGCAATATAGAACCCAGGCTAATTTGTCCTTGCAGATGCAAAGACTAGTAAGATCCAAAATTTGAGAATCTCTCAAAATACTGTCGACAAGTTTAGAAGTTACTTGAGCCTGATTGCTGGGTGGGCCAGGACGAAATTTTGGTGAACATACTGGCGTAAGACCCACGTTTGGTATAACGTATCCTCTGTCCGGAGTTTCCGCCTTTGGAACCGCCAATTCCTAAAATAATCGAACATAGTGATTTTGTCCAGTACGAGAAGAAAACATTTCCAAATACTCACAGCTTTGATTCCGCAGACTACGGTAGTACTGCCAATTTTAAATATAGCCGAGCCATCGGCGTGAGAAACTGAAGAAACGTTGATACTGATAGGACGGAAACTTTGAAAATCTCGACCGTCGGGTCTGATATTTTGAGCCTAGGAATAAAGAGAAATGTTGAAATTCTCGACAATTTCTTAAGATTGTAATGAAAATAAATCAACTCACAAGGTAATCCCTTAAGTACTTGACTGGATAAATCGATCTGTAACGAAATTATTGAACGGTTACACTCAATGAAAGAGTTTTTATTTACCTAAAAAATGTTTATTTATTTTGTTTACATACTTGTAAAGCGACGCCATGATTCGAAGTCGTTACAATTCGTTTCAGGTAAAATCATAATTTCAAAAACACGCTTCGTCGACTACAATTTCGACAAAATACATGTTCGATAGGTTAGGTTAATTTAAACACGAGGATCACGCGTTGCTCACTTCAGGTTAGTAACTCGCGACGTACTTCTCGCGTCAGCCGGCAAAATTGTAACACGTTGGTCACAATTTGTCGACGTTGAGCTAAGGGGACAAAAAATATAGATTATTCAGTCCGTGTTGACGTGCGTGGTGCCAATTAATATAAATCGTTATTTCCCATTATTTTTTTTTACTTTTTAGTTTTATCATAGCAAATAGGCGTTTGTAACTTATTTGAATCGCGTTTAAGTGATAAAACAAAAAAACACAGCGATGCATACGGTTTTTACAAGGGGCAACGCCATATTGGCGTACACTTTGAGTGTGTCTACGTGTCTGACGTTCTGCTGCTTCCTATCAACGGTATTCATCGACTACAGAGCAAATGCTTCGTTAAATACTGTCAAAGTTCTTGTGTAAGTCCAACGATAAATTAGCAAAATATCTTTCTCCTGACAATACGAAACTATTTCCGCGAAAATCATGGATGTTCCGGGTAAACATGGTCCCGTGTTTAAAATTCTCCAAGATGGGAGAAATTGCGATAAAAATGATCGAATGTTGAACAAAATGCTATTTCCTGACGTTGCAGAAAGAATGTACCCGACTACAGTGCCTCGAGGGAAAAAAACGATCTGGGATTTTTGACTTTCGATCTACAAACTGATATCCTTTTTTTGTAACACAACGAGTATAAATGGTGCTAGAAAGTGCCGTTACGATAAGATTTTACAAATGTTATATCGATTAATTCATCTTATCGTCATTGATAATTCCTTAACATAACATGCACATCTTACTCCGTTGTTCAATTGGAATGTGAAGCAACTATTTTTGTATCTCACCGCGGAATATCAAACAGACGCGAATCAATTAAATCAGGTACGCTATAAATTCATCGATTTCATAAATACATATAATTACAATCTTATTTGAGCTATATTTTAAGTCTTGTTAATTTTTTTTCTAAGGAAACATATCATTTTCTTTATATGACAAAATACTTTTCTGCAAATATATTAAATATATTATATTGGATCAATTAACATTATATTAATCAATATTTTATGGGTTAGATCGTGCTGTGGGACAAAATTGTACTGCGCGGTGACAATGCAGTTCTAGATTTCAAAAATATGAACACAAAATATTACTTCTGGGACGATGGCAACGGCCTCAGGTAACATTTTCTGTCCAATAATGATTTTGAAACGGAAGTAAATATAAATTCCGTTTCATTCGTTCCTATTCCTTCCAGGGGGAATAAAAACGTAACGTTGACGCTCTCGTGGAATATCATACCAAACGCAGGATTGTTGCCTAGCGTCAGCGCATTCGGATCTCACACATTCGCATTCCCGTCGGATTACACGACATCACGTGTATAAAGAATTTTTGTTCGATAACTAAGCGGTTATTTCACTTCATCCAACAAAATGAGAAGAAAAAAAAGAAGAATCATGTACAATATAGATCGTCGATTATAAATCTTGAATTTATTTTGTCGTTCTTATTTCGCCGTTTTTGCGAATAAAGTAAAGAAGTTTGAAAAACCGCCACCAGTCTTATTTTACACGTCACAGTTCTAGTTCTCGTTTCCGACTTCAGGCGGCAGCACGAACTAGTCGAACTTCGATGTTCACTATAACCTCAAAAAAACGTTAGTTTTCACGAAGCTCTCTACCGTCTCACTTCCCATAGAATGTTAATTTGAAAACAAAATATATCTTTCGTGATTGTGAAAAAATTTATCCCGTTGGAAGAAAAAAAAAGTACGATCTTGATTATTAAAAGGCGTTAATGTGATTTTTGGTGAACGAATTACAAACAATATTTCTTTACTCCGATTATCGCTTTTTTGTACTCTAATCAGATGTCACTTACGTTCGAACAAATAATATGCGATGCCAAGAAACTCGTTGGTCGCATATCCGATCATGAGAATACAGCTGACAATTTGATCAGCGACATACAATCTGTGTGCAATCAGATAGATGACATGAAACAGTATCAAGAAGAAGTCGACATATTAAACACGGAGGCTAAACAGGGACCTCATAATGCTCTTATAGCTGGTATAAAGCAAGAAACCAGACATCTTATAGAGATTCAGGCTGAAAATAAAGAGCTAAGAAATGCCCTTGAAGATCATCAGAATGCTCTAGAATTGATAATGTCCAAGTATCGACAACAGACAGCGTCGTTGATTCGTAAAAATCGAACGGATATGTCGGCTTTGCACAATTCGAAATATGCCAACGTGAGTCACGTTCTATAACACGCATCTCTGTTTTTCCTTTTTTTAAAGATTTCTTTCGAAATTTGATCATTCCGAATATGTTAATTAATGATTTTTATGAATTTTACATGAAATGAATGAGTTTTCAAGATATTTCAAGATTCGTAACATATTTTTAAAAAATTTCAATATTGTCGATGCTTTCTTCATTTATACTCGACGTTTCTTTATTAAAATCGTTTTTTTTTACTATTTTTCATCTTTGCTTTACAGATAATAACGAGTCAGGCGGAAAAAATCAATGAAATGGCGACGGTAATGAGGATCGCAGCGGCGCTCGACGAAGAGAGCGAGCTTAAGTACAAGGAGAATTATTCGAGGCTCAAAAAGGAGAACAACGTTCTTCGAGAAATCGTCAATATAGCGAATAAATATGGTTCCCTACATCCCGACCCTCCTGTGGAGAACAAGACTGTACAGACCGAGGCATTATGAAATATCGATTACAAGCACAATTTTCTTACTCAATTCCGTCGTGTTAATTACTGTAGAATAAGTTTGTTTCCACTCGTATTATCGACCCCGGCGATCTTTATTTCTTTATTAGAATAAGTCTCATAATTCTGTTCGTTTTTTTATACGCAAAAGGTAGAAAGAGGAGATACGCGACGAGTAGGTACGGGCATCAAATGATCCGAGTCAATGATTCACGAATGGACGTCCTCGCGTTAAATCTAGAGAACGATATATTTATTTTCCGTTACTATAAACATTGAAAATGTGAAAATATTATTTATTATCCTTCATATACACACACATATATATACGTTTCTGTATAAAAAAAATCATGCGATCGCAATTGTGGCCAAGAATAATCGAAACTTTATATATATATAAAAAACAAAAAAAATGGAGTATTAAAAATCATATGAATTATAAGTTATACGCGTGAGTTATTTGAGAAAGGATTATCGAGACATCGATGATGGTTTCATACATTCGGAACGCTATCTTCGACCAATTTACTGTGGATATCCCAAAGATTCTGAAACAGAGATAACGAAAAATCCGTTATGGCATCGAAGTCGTCTTTTTTTTGCTTTTTTTTTTTACGAATTTCTCTTTTATTCTGTGACTCAGAATAACGTATGTATATCCCTAAAGACGCCTAACACCGATTAAAAGCTTTTACTGAATTCTCTACGTCTGTCAAACGGAAGCAAACACGAAAACAAAAAAGGTACATTGAAAATAACTACCGTTTTTACGAGTCATTCAAAACACGACGAGGTATTGCGTCTCCGTCCTCCTCAATCAATTTGCGATGAACTTCGCTGAGTGCCTGAAGGAATACACACGTTTTATTTCGAGACACGATTACGTCTAAAACCATTTTCACAGAATCACGACTATTCCACTTACAAACGGACTATGAAAGTTCATTATACTTTTAAATTATTTAAAAAAAAAAGAAATCAATTCAAAATTTTGCAATAAATTCGTGAAATATACGAATTTTCAATATAAAGTAAAAATTCTGCATTTCCGGTTTTCACGTAGTTCGAATTTTCATAGTCCAACCATAGTTTCAGTCTTCTCGAGGCTTGTACAACAAAATTAAAGGGCTTATAATTGTTTTCAAAAATAAGTTGAGAGAACGCTGAGAAGCTTTTACCTTGAAATATTTGACCGTTTTAACGCGAAGCTCGAGAGTAGCATCCTCGTCGCATATTATGAGAGTACGAGGATGTTGTTGAAAGGCAGAAACGGTCCACATGTGATTGACGCCTTCCTCGACCGCTTTGTAAAGGGCAAAAGCTTTGTGCGATCCGGTTATGAGAATCATGACTTCCTTCGCGTCCATAACTGTACCAACACCAACGGTCAGCGCTTGTTTCGGTACTTTCTCGATATCGTTACCAAAAAATCGTGCATTAGCCTCGAGGGTGTCCTGAGCGAGAGTTTTAACGCGAGTACGAGAGGCCAGAGACGAGCCAGGTTCGTTGAAAGCTATGTGACCGTCGGGTCCGATTCCACCGATGAATAATTCGATACCACCAGCTTCTTTGATGTTTTTCTCGAAAGTGTCGCACTCGAGGACAAGATCTTGCGCATTTCCATCCAATATGTGAACGTTCTTGGGATCGATGTCTATGTGCTTGAAAAAGTTGTTGTACATGTAATAATGATAGGATTCGGGATGATCACGAGGCAAATCGACGTATTCGTCCATGTTGAAGGTTTTAACGTATTTGAAGGATATCTTGCCAGCCTTGTGATATTCTATGAGCTTCTTGTACATTCCCAATGGTGTACCGCCTGGAATATAAATTAATTGAAATTTAATAAACTGCGGATAGAGAAAATCGTTGGCGCTGTTATGATTCGAGATGGAAAAATCTTACCGGTGGGCAAACCGAGAACAAAATAATTGTTTTCATTTGGCTGGAAATCGTTGATCCTTTTGAGAACGTACTTAGCTGACCATTCGGCGACGTAGTCAACAGTATCGCAAATTACAAGACGCATTGTATAATTTTTTTTTAATCCTGAAAAAAAATAATGTTAAGCGTGAGTTTGAAATTTTTGACAAATTTTGATGTAATTAGGCAATATGCTCTGAGCTCGGTATTATTATTTAATATTCGATAAGGGAAGTTCGTGATAAGTGCAGCGAGAATATTCTGGCAATATTGGATAAACGCGGTTAAAGATAATGGAAACAGGAATGACCTCTCTTTATCTAAATGGGGCGAAGGAAGATTCGATATTCGGATACGCAGGCAAAACTGTTTAAATCTTTACGGATTTGAATGTTCGATTCACCTTATGGCCTTAATTCACCTTCTGCGAATTATTTTGGGTTATTAAAATAGACGAAATTCTTTCGATATTAAAAGATTATTATTATCATTGAATTTCGATTTTTAAACGTTAAATAATTCACACAAAAAATCGGATTTATGAAGGAACGGTGAGTAAAAATTAATAAAAAAAAATATATTCGCTAATCGCAGAAAAAAAAACGTGATTACATTGACTGAGAATGACCCATATACGTGTGGGCTTGTACATAGGTTGATATTTAATTTTATCTTTCGACACATTCTTTTATCACTTGGACATTGCACGGGCAGCCAAGCCATCGTTTAGCTATGCTAATATATCATTAAAAACACTTGTGCTTAATACTTTAATATTGTAATAAAAGTTTAATGCACGTCAAAAAGGAGCTATCGAAGTTACACAGAAAATGCTTCATTGCGATTTCGGGGGTCAATAAACTTGGACCAATGACCTCGACCTAAAAAAATTGTTCACCATACTCGTAAGCCCACGATCTTTAGTAATAAATCATTAATATATCGAACAATACGTATCAATTAGACGATCTCTCGTTCGAAAGAATGTATTTGGATAGAAGTGATAGATGAGAATACGTTTTAAAATTCACCTCTCTTCGTGATGTGTCGGAGCGAGTCAGAATCCGTACGATCCCACTAGTTGCCGGGCGTCTACTACTTATCAGCTGACCGATGTTACTAGCCTAACCCGAATATAATCCCTCCCCGGCCTGACCGATGTGTACATACCGGGCCGATATGTGATTCTTATGATTTTTATCGGGAATGCCGAATATTCTTAGTTGTTGGCGGTCTACGGCTTATCAGAAATATAATGCATGACCCAAGAAGACCCGTGCACAATCTTATTTCACTAAAAAATTCGAATTACTTAACAAAATTGTTTCTTTTTTATCAAACACACATTTATAAGAAGCCAACATATCGATACTATCGTTCAAAATTCGTTTTACAGCCGCAACTTGTTACGAAATTAGCAAAATGCACGAAGGTTATATTTGTAATAGCTCTACTTTCACTTTTCGCGCTATTGTGAAACCATACGATGCGCGCATGCGCGTAAACTTGAAATGCCTTGTTTCCGGTGAGGTTAGAATGCTTTCTGTCAGGTTGAGTTGAGAGGACAAATTTGGCGCGAAAAGGGTCACTTGTCACGTACAGTGACAACGTGACAAGGTCAATAAACAATTGTCGGTCGGCCCCAATTGTTCTTCATTGTATTAGTTCTAGATTTTTGTTATATTTATTAAATAAAAATGCCGGACGTAACTATTAATGGAATTATCGTTACTTTTCCCTTCGAACCCTACCCCGCACAAGAGGTTTACATGACCAAGGTTATTGAATGCTTGCAAAATAAAAAACACGGCGTTTTGGAATCGCCGACAGGTAAGAATGTTAACGAAAAATGATTTGAATATTTTCCACGATATTTTGTAACTTACAAAGCTACATTATCAGGTACGGGAAAGACTCTTTGCCTCCTGTGCTCTTCGTTAAGCTGGTTATTGGTGAAAAAAGCACAGATGCAAGCACAGGCGGTCATAGGAGCGATGGAACAGCCAGATTTCGGTGGAAATTTTTTTAGCAAACTCAAAAGTGGTTTGGAGAGCGCCGTGGGTACCTCGAACGTTCTGCAATCAGCAAATTTTGGCTGGGCTATGCCAAGAATTGTGTACGCCTCTAGAACTCACTCTCAACTCTCGCAGGCGATGCAGGAACTGAAGCGAACTTCTTATAAACATGTTAACGTAGCTGTTCTAGGCTCCAGAGATCAGCTCTGCATTCATCCCGAAGTCTCCAGAGAACCAAACTCTTCTAATAAAATTCACATGTGCCAGGCAAAAGTTCGAGCCCGCACTTGCCATTTTTACAACAACGTTGAATTAAAAAAGGATGATCCTATTTTCAAAAAAGAAATCTGCGACATCGAGGATCTCGTAAAAGCTGGTCAAAAGCTCAGATGCTGTCCCTATTTTTTATCGAAAGAATTGAAGCAAAACGCTGATATAACTTTCATGCCTTACAACTATCTTCTCGATCCAAAGACCAGGAAGAACCAGGGTATCGATCTCCAGGGTTCCGTCATACTTTTAGACGAGGCGCATAATGTAGAGAAAACCTGCGAAGAAGCTTCTTCCTTGCAAATAAGTAGTACGGACGTAGCTCTGTGCATCGAGGAAATAACGGCTGTTATGGAAGACGTAGCTAATGACATGAACGATCAGAACGAATTCAATCTCGAAGGTCCCGGCAATTCGCAGAAAGATTTTACACCCGAGGATCTTTGTATACTAAAAGCAATGTTTCTCGAGCTTGAGAAGGCGATCGACTCTATCGCGTTGAAAAGTCTGGAACACGGAGAAACATTACCGGGTGGATTTATGTTCGAACTACTGGAAAAAGCCTCGGTAACTCACGGCAAGGAACAACTCGTTATTGACAAATTAGACAAGATAATTCTCTATCTGTCGACTACGAGCACTTCGCCTTTCACGAGAAAGGGTAATGCTTTACAAAAATTTTGCGATCTTCTACGCATTGTCTTTAGCGGCGGTTCGAATAATGCCCGTCATCGCGATCGAGTAAAACAATGTTACAAAGTTTACGTGCAAATCGAGGAAGCTAAGAAACCGAATAAAAATGATGGTTGGGAAAAGAAAAAGGTTTTGACGAAATGTAACGGTAAGCTGATTAGTTACTGGTGTTTCAGTCCTGGTTTTGGAATGCAACAGCTCGTTGAACAAGGAGTACAGTCTGTTATATTGACCAGCGGTACTTTATCACCGCTGAAGCCTTTTATATCGGAATTGGCGATACCTATTGAAGTTCAACTGGAGAATCCTCATATAGTCACGGCGAAACAAGT
This sequence comes from Netelia virgata, assembly GCA_951802705.1. NCBI lineage: Eukaryota > Metazoa > Arthropoda > Insecta > Hymenoptera > Ichneumonidae > Netelia > Netelia virgata. The sequence goes on along the minus strand of OX637865.1, from coordinate 38,275,196 downwards.
GATAGCCGGTGTTTTAGGAAAAGGACCGGATGGACACGAGCTAAATTCCTCGTACAATACAAGAAACGATCCTAAGTATATCAGCTCACTCGGCAGAACGATTTTCAACTTCAGTTGTCTCGTTCCCCACGGGCTTCTCGTCTTCTTTCCGTCTTATCCGGTGATGAAGAAATGTCGCGACGATTGGCAAAACTCTGGCCTGTGGACGAAGATTGCTGAAAGAAAACCGATTTATGTCGAGCCACAGACCAAGGACGGTTTTATCAATATAATGAACGAATTTTATGAGAAGATACAGGACGTATCATGCAAAGGAGCAATATTTATGGCTGTTTGTCGTGGAAAAGTTAGCGAGGGTTTGGATTTCGCTAATGCTAATGGACGAGCCGTTCTTATTACAGGACTTCCTTATCCACCTCTGAAAGATCCTCGGGTTATGCTCAAGCAACGATACTTGGACGAGAATCGAGTGAAAAATAAGGAAGGCTTGTCCGGCCAGGAATGGTACCAGTTGGAAGCATCGCGAGCGGTAAATCAGGCGATTGGTCGTATAATACGTCATCGCAACGATTACGGAGCGATAATACTGTGCGATGTTCGATTCAGCACACCAAATTTCAAAAAACAATTGTCCGCTTGGCTTCGTCCTTGCGTCAAGAATTTTGCTGATTTCGGCGTCGTCACGAAGGAGCTTCGAGCTTTTTTTCGATACGCCGAACAGACTGTAAGTTCTCGCTGAAGGATTTACATAATTCTGATAACGTTTCATTGACGCAATTTTCTCTGTTTTAGTTACCGCAAACGGAAATGCGACCGTTGCGACATACCAGTGATTTTTCACTTCCGGCGGTGCCAGCGAGATTCGAGACCGCATCGATCAAAATATTGGAGACCAGCTCCCTACGCAAGACTGTTTCGTCGGTAAATGAAATAGAAAAATTCGATATAACATCGTACAAAGCATCAAATCCGGAAATTCCGAAAGACGAGGCTAGCACCAAGGGAAAAGATTTTTCGGAGGTTTTGAGCATTAAATCGAAACCCGTGATTAATTACAGCAAGTACGAGAGCAAGAAAACTTGGAATACATGCGAACTGACGAAAGAAACGGCCGAACGGGGTCCAAAACGCAAGAAATTAAAAATATTGCCGGTCGAGTTAAATGAGAATATCGCTGGTTCTTCGACGTTCGACTCGAACTCAAAAACGAGCCCAAGCACAAACGGAACGGCGAAAACGACGGTGGAAAAAAAACCTGCGACCGAGAATACGAAGGAAATCGGTAAAGCTTACTTGAAGGAAGTCAAGCGAACTTTGCCCGCTGATAAATACACGAAATTCTGCACGATGGTACAGAATTACACGAAACACAGCGATTTCGATGAACTTGTTAGAAACCTCGAGTTTCTCTTCCCCTCCAGCGAGAAACTTCAACATTTGTTCGTGGGTAAGAAAAATCTTCATTAGCCTCATAAATAAAATTGCCTTTCAAGCGTAACAAATTTATCGTCTCGTTCCAGGATTCCGCACTTTCCTCAAAAAGGAGCACAAATCGTCGTTCGACGTTCACATCAGTATAATGGACGACATCGACTTGGAATTATAAATAAACAAACAAAAAACAAATTTTATTATTGACGAAAAAAAATCGCCCATCGCCAGAGAAGATTTATTAAATACTTTTGTATTATATATTTTTTATACGATAATCGAATGAAACGAAAATAAATTAATTCGTCCAAAAAGCAAACATTCATTCGTACTTCCCTGATCCATAAAATTGTTAATATACAAAAAATTATCGAAGAGAAAAAAGAATCTTTGGGAATATCACGCTTCTCTCTTCCGGCCGTAGAGGACGCCGTGCTCGACGTTCTCGGTCGTCATTCGCGTTAACTATCGTTCATTTAAAAAAGAACCATTCACACAAAAATGCTGCAATTTGCACTTCGATCGCAAATTTAATGAAAACAAAAACAAATCTCGGCAATAGAATATCGAGAATGTACGTTAGACCGTCACCGGTAGATTTAACCCTCCGTTACCCGCGAGTAACGGAGGGTTAAGGACGCGATACCGCAAAATTGATTTCCCGGTAATACGTCGAGGATTTTAATCGTTTTTTTTACGTTTCCATGACGAGATTGTCGCTGGTCGAATTTCCATTGTGCATCGCAAGTTCGTCGGCCACGATCTTCTGGTAATATTCACCGAAGACGCTTCTGTTGTGAGCAACGAGAATCAAAAATCTTGCCGCTATTGAAGCCAGCTCCTCTTGTAACGATGAGAGACCGACCGGTATTTGTTGGTGAACCGCAGACTGCGTTAGAATTATCTTTTGCAAGAATTCTCTTATCCTCAATGCTAGAATATTGAAATATTAATTACGCCAAATTTTTGTATTCGCTTTAAAAACGATTGGTAAGAGGGAGGATGATAAATCGTTTCTCACCAACGAGATGTCGAATTTTGTGATCTTCGTTAACGAGATCGTGTATTTGTCCGTCGAGAATCGCTTCTAAGGCCGGTGACATTTCGTTAGCACCAACCTCTTTCAGAGTCGCGTTCACGTCTTTTCTCACTTGTAATACAATGTTTGGCATTACGTTTCCCAAATCTCTGAGATAATTAAACGAATAATATTAATTTTTTTTAACGAGTGTAATATAATGATTAGATGAATCGAGTGTCGAATAAAATCGTACTTGTTCGAATGAACGGAGTCCAACAGAATGGCGAGATGTTCCTTGAGGTTTTTTTTGAAACTTGAGACACCTTGAATGGGAGCACCTACGGTATTGTTGACTAGCAGCAATATAGAACCAACGATATTCAAACGACTCGTTTTGTCCCGAAGTTCGAGAAGTCTGCCTTGATCAAGCATCAATGTCTGGGAAAACGAATGAATTATGAATTATGAAAATATAAATGAATGAAAAATTCGAATTTGTCGCTTTACCTCTGCATCCGGGCTAGAATCCCACTCGAGCAAATCGAGATAAGCCTCAGCCAGCAAATTGTGAGTAACTTGTTTAATTCCATTAGCATCGGCGCTAGCGGCGGCAATTTTGTCATCGTCGAAATGTTTCAACAGCCATTGTCTCGTATATTGTAAACCATCCGCTTGAACCTTTAAGAATTCGGCAAATTTCGTTTTCTCGTACTCTATGCTCGAGGCTACGATGTTTGGTCTCATCATCGTGATCGTAAAATTCGCCAGATCCAATCTCATTAATTGCAGCACTTCCATTATTCCCTTGAAAGTCTCGATGACGTCGGTACATTCGCCGAGTTCTTTTATGCGATCATCACGTACGGGAGCGCAAAGTTTGCCCATTGTCGAAAGAACGTATTTTGAATAATGATGAAAATCTAATATTCCTTGTTCCGCTTGTTGCTTTATGAGATCGACGTCGAGGACTTCTTTGATGTTTTCACGAATTTTCGTGTGATGCGGCATCACCAATTCGCTCAGACACTGCGATCGATTCGTCGAATCGAAACATCGATAATTAATATTTTTTAATTACAATTAATATTTTGTTAATTATAATTAATATTTTTTTTATATATAATTAATATTTATACCTCTTTGATTTCTTTAAGCAGGACCAGTGCTTGAGTATAATTCGGCGGATTCTCAGCCAATTGTTCGGCCAGGACATTCCAAAAGGCTTTATGAACAATCTCCTTGACTCTCTTCTGCAGACTGTCGCCCTCTTCCTCGACGAGTTTTTGCAGCTGAAAATTTTTGTCAACGGCAATTTCATGGGCTAACGCCATATTCTTCATTCCGTTAGCTGCTTGCACGATTTCTTCCAACGATACGAATTTCGGTGGTGATGCACCGGTCATAAAATTCGGCGCCCATTCTCTATAAATATTAATTTTCTATTTATAATTCATCCAGGGTCAAATATCAGTTCTCGTTTTCCCATTTTATTTATAACGACTTTCTATACCTTCTGGAATCATTTTCGTGATTTTGCTGTGGAATAGTTTCGTATTCCACCGATGGTCCAGCATCTTCTAAATCGCACTTTTGGTCTTCCTCGTGATCCATTTTTTGGCTGCGATTAATAGGTTACAAGAAATTTGGCAATTTTGCATTACATTATTATTACATTACTACAATAACAAATTTAATAAAAATAACACTCCATACAGAATTTCTCTGACTCTAATTGGGGACATAGCCAAGGAGAACTATCGAATTAATTCATTAATAAGCGCTTATTAAAGGATATTAAGCAAATCGTTACAGACTGTGAGAAAGAAATATTTTACGTTGATAATACAGGGGAGGCTGGAAATTATTCACACTGGGGACAAAACAGTACTGACCAGCTTGCCAAAGAAGGTATGAAACTTAAAATAGCAGCAGGCGCTGAAATTTTTCGTTTGAAGATAAGGCAACAAACCGAAAGTGCCCATACTACTCCTGCTCCGATCAAAATCTTGTTCCTAACGATACATTATTTTTCAATAATCGTCGAATGATAATGAAAATTAAAATTTTATTGCGCAAGACGTTTTTTGATCAGCGAAGGAGCTATTTAGAATTACAACGGAACGAATGCATACCTGTCTGGCATATTTTTATTGAAATTATCGTCGCCCAATGTATTTAGAGAAAAACCCAATAATTTACAGCATAATCCAGATTGACGAAGATATCGGAAGTTTACTGCACCGTTTCGAATCACTCGCAGGAAAAAGAGGTCGAACTCTGTCTATAAAAAGAACACCAGCAATGCTGCTAGCTTGCACCGGGGAGAATAGGACTGCCTTCCCGACTTGCTCGCGATCAACTGGTGTAACCGAGCACATTTTTCTCAAGCAACAACCTGTTCCTGATTCATTGACCATGAACCCTCTCTCCGTTTTACTATAACTTTCTCAATGACCTTCTTATTACTTTTTCTTTGTCATCCTTATTAGTCATGAGTGGAGAGACAGAGAAAGAAAGAGAGAGTGAGAGAGAGAGAGAGAGGGAAAGACACAAAGGATGCAAACTGGAGAACCGACAATGCATTTTTGCCCCTCAATGTTAACGATGCGTAATAAATATATGCATTACATATCGTTTCAACCGAACTTTCCCCATTTGTCACACTTTTTAATATATGAAAAAAATTATGAAAAAGAAATTGTATCAAGTACTTTTTTTTGGCTGATCCTGCGAAAAAGGTAAACGGAATTCAACACTGGGCAGCCTCTTTTTTCAACAACAATCGGTAATGAAAGTCTATTCTTTTTGGAATATTTCTAAACATGGGAAATATTGATTAGTTTACAGCCACCATGTTTCACTTGCCGTTCGCTGCGCGGCCGCGACGTAAAAAGTTTTTAAAAAAGATTCTCATCGTTGTGTATGTACATGTTATCATTGAAATATCGGATGCGTAATTCTACCTACGATGGATATTTATATCGTGATTGAAGATAATAACGATAGTGTTGTCTTAGGCGCTTGTTTTTTTGTTATCTAGTTCTTATACCGATACTGCGATTACTCGTATAACAGAATTTCATCGATTACCTCTGTTGTCAGTTATTGCCGAAATTGTTGTTTTACAAAACTGCCCGTCTCGCGTCACTGCGTTCGCTTCGAATTTAATAAGACCATTATCAGTGGGTGGACAGCCATTACGCGCTGGGAACAGCTGGTTAGCGGGGTGTTTACCTCTCTGTTGTTTTTTCCCCTATCCCTTCCCCCTAATTCCAACATCACGAGTGAAGTTAGCCGCGAGTTTAATTTCCGTCATCTGGAAGTCATCGAGATCGATTATTTTTTGGGGCGCCAATAAATGAATGTTTTGACGTTATCGTTTGGTCCGTCCCGAGCTGCCTTCTTGTTATCGAGAGAGTGATAAACATCAAAGGAGTTCAACTGCGTGTAAATGTGATCTTGACTGAAGCACGGTGAATTTAGACTTCCGGTAAACTGGTTTTATCGTCGTTGCGCTTGCCATAACAGGCGCGCCAGATGACTCAACGCCATATACTTTCCCCTTGAATGTTCTTTATAGGGACGTGAAGGTTGTCGCGCACCGTCGCGAAGGTGAGACAGCCGATTATTTTTCGAGGTTGTTTTGTCGAAGGAAACATAAAACGAGAAACGCACGTGCCTCTATAATTTTGTTGATAAAGGATTGTACCTAGTCTTGCGAATAAACCAATTGCTTCGAGTCTACTCCTAGAAATATTAAGAAAAGAAATCTTCTCTCAAGATCCCGAGGATGCTGCGCACTGGAGCTTTTTTTGGTCGTAGCGCAATCCTAACCCCCCGGCCGTTCATTTCCGGTACTTGAAAACATACTTGCCTAATTTCATATTAACGTCAATTATTACGCAATACTAATTGGTATCACGCAATAATGAGAAGCTGCGTGAAAACGTGTACTACGCAATATCGGATCTTTGCGTGAAATATTGCAACTTTTCGAGTTGACGACATATTTCAGCACAATTTCTAAGAAAATTCGAATCGTCGAGAGCCTTACGTATTCCGGAAGGGTGCGACCAAGAAAACTGTCCTCCACCAGAATGTCCATCTAAAAAACGATGCTTGATGGACCTTTATCCAATCCCTTCCGGTTCTTGGCAGAAACAGTACGATGCAAACAATGTGATCTATCATCGTCAGCTGATGGTTGCCGCTGGAGTTTTAATCGTCACATGGACTGCTGTACTCGAAAACTCGTTATACGTTATCAGCTGAGATATCTCTCATTTTTCGGTATTCTACACATTAATTAATCGTATAACTAATCCAATGTCATTTTTTTTAGATGTATAATATCGGATGGGTCAAGGGATACAGGGAAATCACGTTCTTCTGAAATCATCATGCTCTTCTATAATATTGTAATAAAAAAATAAATTTTACCAATCAAAGAAATTACCGTTAATTAAATAGGAAAAAATTCACGAATGCGAAAAACTATTTCGATCGTAGCTTTTCTTTTCTTTTTTCATACAGACGAGCGTGTGACGTGAAGTTTGCGTACTGTAGAGATCTGGGTTATGTTAAAATCCAAAAACTCGTCGCGCCTCGTAGCGTGTCGCTGGAAAAAAAGTTTTGAAGTAAATTTTCCGCACAGTGAAAAAAAAACCCTTTGTCCCAACATTATTTAAATGGCAGAGTAGTCGAACAATGAAACGACCGGGTAATGGAGTTGTTCGCGACTTTGATATTAAAATTTCTTGGGCGATACGATAAATTTCACAACGATTTGTCGTGTTAGAGCGTAAACCGGCGCAGTGAGGAGAGAGTGAGAAAAGCCGCCGGCCGCACGCGCCCGACCACCATATTGCATAAGGTTTCGACCATCGAGTTATAAGCGGTTCCCCTATCCAGTGAATGAATATTAAAAAACGATGTTAAGCTGCGGCAAAGTTATCGGACAATTGTCGAGAATAACGAGACACGCGCATCACAATGCGATCAATAGAACCTCAAAATACGTGGGTAAGTTTTCTCTCCTGCAACAAAAATATAACCTGGAGAAGAGATTTTTTTATGAACCCTCCCCCTCCCCTCTCTTGTATCTAACGAAAACATGCCTGCGTCCGTGGATTATCGTTTTCGTGAATCACGTTCTCAATCCTCAACGAAACTTTGGCAGTGTCTACTGCAACATGCGAATTAATCTCTCACGTCAATGACACGCTATCGTGCGAAATTGATTACAAAACTATTTTCCTTTAGACGCTCGAAGCGTAACCGATCTTTTAGAGCATAACCTCAAAATCATTGCTTCGTTGTAGATTTGCGCTAATCGTTTCTCGTAACAGAAATAACTGACGAATACTGAAAATTTTCATTCACAAAAAGGTATCAACGGTAGCAATCTTCAGGGCTATGCGACCGACTCGCAAAATAAAAAACCTCGGAGGCCAGTGGGCACTACTCTCAAAGCTGAGGAATGTACGCCCAATGCAAAATACAAAACCGTTAAATCTACGATCCCGCCACCTCCGGAAGCCCCTGTGCCACCAACCCCTCCAGGATGCCCTGTCAAAGCCACAGGCGTTTGTCCTCCCGAGTGCGAAGATATTTGTGGGCCTATACCTCCAAGAGGTCCTGGAGAAAAAGCACCCGGCGATCCATTCCAATACTGGAAACAATTGTTAGCCGCATTGCTCATAGCAGGAGCGGGTTATTATACGGTAATAAATCAATCAGCGTATCAAGTTTTACCATCGTTCATCTAATATTTTCAACATTTAACAATTTTCGGTATTTCCATTCGTTTTTTTTTTTAAATTTATTCCGTAGTTAACCAGTCTCGATTGGTCAAATAAGGATGATTCTGGGTCGGCAACAAAATCGAAAAGTAAGCACCGATTTTTAGAGAAGAAAGAAAAAGACAAAGGAAGAAAGCGAGAAAAGCTAAGGGTACCCACCAATTCGAGTCTCATACCAACGGAAGTTCCATATCTACTAATTGGTGGTGGCACAGCAGCGTTCTCGGCATTCCGATCGATCAAATCACGAGATCCTAAAGCTAAGGTAGCATATCGTATCGTAGCGATCGAATTACTTTCGAAAAAGATAAAATTTCTTAACTACTGAATTTAATAAAATATATTTCAGGTCCTCGTCATAACGGAAGAAACGGATCAGCCTTACATGCGACCGCCTCTTTCCAAAGAGCTCTGGTACAACAAAGATAGAGCAGCCGCCGCTCAACTCAATTTCAAGCAATGGAACGGAACGCAGAGAAGGTCCTTTTTTTTTCGTTTGTATAAAAAATCAATTTTTCCATGAATTCCAGAGTTTTTAACATCTTTTTACCACAGTTTATTCTACGAACCCCCGGAATTCTACGCCAAAGTTGAACAACTCGTTGACTCCGACAAAGGTGGCGTGGCTATTGCTTCGGGCTGGAAAGTTAAGAAAGTCGATCCTTACAAAAAAATTGCCATCCTCGAGGATGGCTATGAAATCAAGTACGACAAGTGTCTCATCGCTACAGGTGGGTTCATCATACTTACCGCAAATGTTATAAAATATGGCAAATCATATTATTCAATTTTACAGGAGCTTCGCCAAAAAATCTACCAATTTTCGAAACCGCCGATGACGCGGCAAAGAAAAAAATTATAGCGTTCCGTACGAAAGAGGATTTCCTCGAGTTAGAGGAGAATGTGAATGATCCAAATGTCAATAACATCGTTATTATCGGCGGTGGTTTCTTAGGATCGGAACTGGCATGTTCACTCGCTCGCAATTGTACGTTTCACTTGCGACTAAATTATCGATTCTCGTCGTTTTTAATACCTTTGTACATATATTCATATTTACCATTTTCATCACAGTCGAAGGAACGAGTAAGCGTGTTTACCAAATTTACAAAGAGAAATTCATAATGTCACAAGTATTGCCGGAATATTTGAGCGAATGGACGACGAAACGAGCCTCGATGGAAGGCGTTATATGCACTCCGAATACCGAAGTTGAGGATTTCGAGATGAAAAAGGGCCAGCTAAATCTTTTCCTCACGGGTGGAAAAATTGTGAGTAAAAATTTTCCTCCGATTTTCGAATTTCGATGATGTTATTTGAGAATTTTGTTTTTTCTCGTTCAAAGCTTCCAGCGGATCAGGTAATCGTCGCTGTTGGAGCTCAAGCGAACACGGATCTTGCCCATTCCTCGGAATTGGAAGTTCATCCGGAAATTGGTGGATTTCTCGTAAACGCGGAACTCGAGGCACGCAGCAATTTGTGGATTGCCGGTGACGCCGCGTGTTTCTACGACGTTAGACTAGGTAGAAGAAGAGTCGAGCATCACGACCACGCGGTTATTTCCGGTAGATTAGCTGGTGAAAATATGACTGGTGGGGGCAAACCCTATCTTCATCAATCGATGTTCTGGTCGGATTTGGGACCGGAAGTCGGTTACGAAGCGATCGGAATCGTTGATTCGTCGCTACCTACGGTTGGGGTTTTCGCAAAAGCTACGGAGAACGACACACCCCTCGCTGCGGTCACAGCCTCAAACGAGGGTTTGAGGTCGATGAGCGAAGAGGTAAAAAAAAACAATCTTAAAAGTTTTATCGTCTTTTTCAACACGAGTCTCATTTCTTTCTCTTGCCGTTTCTCTTTCTAATTCATGAAAACATCAGCAAATATCACAGGACAAGCAAAACATTACTTCAAAGCTCGCGTCTCACTCGCAAGAACAATCCGAGACGGAGGAGAAAACCGAAAAGAGCGAAGATAAAGCTATCGAGCAGGAATCGTCGGAGACGAAAGAATGCCCGGAAGAAATTATTACGACGCCCAAGAAAAAAGGTGACGATTACGGAAAAGGCGTCATATTTTATCTTAACGACGATATCGTCGTTGGTATCGTACTGTGGAATATATTCAACAGAATGTCGATAGCACGGCAGGTAAGACGAATTGTCAGGACGAAAACGTCTAAAAAAAAAAATGAGAAAACAAATTCTTAATACAATTGAATAAAATGTGTTAAAAATATGATATTATTTGATCGCAGGTCCTAGCGAGGGGGACCAAATACGATGACCTCAATGAAGTAGCTAAATTATTCACAATCCACGAGGATTGATCCGGAACAACCGTAACACGCCGAGTGTGTGAGTTATCATTGACGTTCTTCGCAATACCTCGGTCATTGTCCTGTATATATTTGAATCGTACGGCCAATTCCTCGTCGCGCGTTTTACATCACGTCGAACACTCAATAAGTATGAAATACTAGGATACCAGAAATTCGAACATAAACGACGACAATGGCACGAGTGTTCGATATTCTGCGTCACGCGCGTAATTCGTTCCAATCGTACAAAAGTAAAGAGATAAATGTGCATTTATCGCGTCTGTAAGGTCCCACAACACGTTTGCATCGTTACAAAAAACAAATAAAACAAGAAAAAAAAACGAAAAAAAAACAACATATAAAATAGGTAGTAATTACTGAAGGAATAAAGACAATTTCCATTGTACGACGTATCTTTTTTTGGGTCAATAGTATTCGTAAGAAATAACTTATGTACATTTTTTGTATTCATTATTTCTCCTGTTTCATTGCTCTTCGGTCGTAATTAATTTTCGCTGCGATAAAGTAGGCAAAACTCTATTTCTGTATCGTTTGCCAATACGATCGATGAACGCCATCTGGTGGTGACAACGATAATCGCTAAAATCCTGAGAAAAGGATAAAGTTTTTAATTGTTGAACGGACGTTAATAACACGAGTATCTTTTTTCACTCACCATGTGGTCCGGCCACAATCTTTTATTCGCTATGTCTTCCATCAGACGAGTCTGACAATGATTCAACAGAGACACGCAGTAATAAACTATGTAGTCGGTCGAGTGTAATATACAAATTGCGATGTAATGAATGATCTCGTTCCAGGGCAAAACACCCCAGAAATACTGGGACAGTAATCTGTTGCATATCATCCACCAGTGAATACCGCAATGATTCTGAATGGACGGTATTTCAAAAGAATTCTTTGTTTATAATTTGGCTCGATTCTCCGAGATTGTTATCTTCGCAGCTTACCTTCAGTGCCCAATTCACCGTGGACAATTCTTCGTCTATCACATCTTCCAAATGCTGGCCCAGTAAACATTGCGTTGCCATTTCTTCGCCGTTGTTGCGATCGATCGTGATTCCAAAAATCGGCCACATGAACATCGCCGATTGGAATCTTACGATTTGTTCGATGAATTTTTTGCATCTGAAATAAGAACTGGCCTGTATTTATATCATCGATCGTTCGAGTCTGTGATGATAAAGAAAAACTGGATCATGCGAGCGACAAAACGCACGCTGAAATGACTATTAAGTTTTCAAACTGAGACTCTTCGAGCCTGTGATGAATTCGGGCCAGCTAGAGTCAGTCTGTTCTTTATTTTACGGTAAATTTTGTCGCTGATCGATATTTCCTGATTAATAGTCGAGAAATATCGGCCAATTGTCGCATTTTTTTACGGTAACAGAAATGATTCGCGACCCACTGAGGCACCAAATTATTTCACGAAAATAAATTTTGTTTTAAACACTAAATACTCACGTGTCTAGTTTTCCTTCGCAAATCACATATACCGTGGCTAAAAACCAATCGAAACCCTCGAACTTATTCGGCTGCGCGTAATTGATGAAGTTGTGAGCTGCTTGAAAAAATGTTTTAATATCATTCTTCGCTTCTTCGTAATTTTCAAACGGTGAATTTTCCTCGGCGTAACGAAGCGTCAGATCGAAGCACAGATTTTCTTCCGTCGACCAGTCACGTTTTTCGGCGATAGCGTCACCGTCCCACTTGAAACCATCGACCCATTCGGCCGTGGGAATCGCTTTTTCCATCTGATCGAGAAGATCTATGAGAACCGAGTTCTAAAATACATTAGAAAAATTCTTCACAACTGCGAAATATTTTTACACTGTTGTTTCGATAATAGAGAATACCTTCATAGGATCTGGAGAATTTTTGTATGCTTTACGAGCTTCCGATACCCATCCACTGTCCCTCAGTCCAGGTTTACTAGCTCGAAGCAAATTGCTCAATTCCGAGGAAGAATCCGAACGTACCAAAGGGCGAGGAATCTGAGAATCAACTGGCGGTGGTAATTCCGAAAACAGTACACACTCGTCAGGCTCGATTATCGGTTTGTAGAGTTTATGCCTGATGTAATAAGAATTCGAAAGAATCTGATGGCGCAACAGACTAGACGCGTCGATAATATGCACCACTCTCGTCTCACCGTCCTCCTCAATTTCATGAGCGCACAGTTTTTGAAAGTTTAGCAAATTATCCTATCGAAAAAGAGAAAAAAAACTGTGACTAGTTTGTTGAAATTAAAGAAATCCTTAAAAAACTAAACAGGAAATTGTAAAATTGTATCTTACTTGAAATTTGTAAGAATTCAACAAATAAATGTAAATGTCAAGATTCCAAACGAATGCATTTATCGTTAAAAGTCCAAGATAATGATATTGCGAATCAACATTGGCAGAGTGTTGTATCAAGTCACGAAGTGTGCGAGGATAATTATAATCGTCGTTGCCGTCTTCGTAACCCGAGTCTGCCATAAAAGCTATGAAACCTACGATTTAAATAAGAACATTCATTTACAGTTATATGGATCAAAAAGCTATGGAAATGGTACAGCGGTACTCACATCTAGTACTGAGCGACAGCGAGGAGAGTACATGAAGGAAATTTTCCAGATTCCAATTATCCCATGGATCGTGAAAATTGTGTTGATCCTCAAGAATCATAGATACTTCCTCGAGCGTCGTTGACAACGACTGAGGCGCAAGATCCTGAATGATTTTGCTACCGAGATCAAAATATGCACCGGAAGAGACGAAACCAACGATTTCACTGGATCTCCATGGAGCTCTTAGAGGCGCTATGGATCCACGAATAAGTTCTTCAAATACCGAAGATTCGAGAACCAATGTACGAAGACCGATGGGACTGGCTACGATTTTGAGAAGCATGCTTTTCGCTGCGCTAAAAATAATTAATTATAAAAAAAGCTCTTGGTCCACAAGATCAAATCTTAAACTTGATAGAAATTACAACGCTATGGGAAAATAGACGAGCAAAGTTCGAATAATTTACCTATCGAGATATTGAGTTTTGCTCTCGTGTCCCACCGCGTACTTGTCCATTTTGCTGTAAAGATAAGCAACAGCGGGAAAAAAAAATTCTCTCAATGTATCCTCGAGTATCCCATGGATCTCATGAACACCGAACAATCTACCGACGAAACGAAACAATTCGACTACGTGTTCGATATTCATCACGGAGAAAGGCTGCCTGAGTAATTTCGAAACGTGTTCGAGAGCGGCGATAATCGGACAACGAGGATGAGGTTCTTCGGGTTCTGCCGATCTGCTTCGACGATCACCCGTGAGAAAATTGACTCCTTCCCTGCTCTCCAGCATGTGATTCAACACGTCGAGTGTGTGGGACCAGATTTTCCCCTCGCCGTTCGACGATCTCATCAGAGGACTTAGAGCAACGTGATAGAGTCTCGAGTCTGATAGCGAGGTCGATTTTTCAAGCATATAACGAAGAGCGTCTCTCGAAGCGTTGTAAACACCGCTCGTCGTTGCCGAAGACGCTAAGGTATTCAACGAATTTAACAGAGCTATCGTGAAATCCGTGACCGACGGCGAAGACTCGAAAGGACTTTCCGAGAGCAAAGTCTGTCCGGCTGAATAACTCGAGAGTTGAGCGAGAAAATTGAGACCGTGAAGATAAGTAGCGGTTTCTACAGTTTCGCCGGATATGAATACTTCAACAGGCTCGTCGGTGATGGTAAAAGTCAAAGAATCCGGAGGTTTCTCAAGACCTTTGCTAACAGCCGCCATAATCATCTCCAAGAAACTTGGTGATTTTGTCAAAGCGGTTACAAAAGTTTTTCTCGTTGCCAAACTATGAATCCATTTTTTACTCCAACCAGCCTGTGGCTCGATAACCGACAAAATATTCAGCGTGTTCAGAGTCTTTGCCTGCATAGAATTCCCGAAAGTGTGAGAACTGAGAAAAACGACGAAATGTTCTATCATCTCCTCGACGATTCTGTCTACCGTTCTCACGCTCTTCAGTACTTCCTCTTGATGATGCACTATGAGTCTCATCAGACGAAATAATTTTTCGTGAAGAAATATCTTGAAATTAATTCCTGTATTGAGAGTGGGCAGCGTATCGTGAAGTTTTCTCGTGTGATATTGCGCATTGAAAGCACTGAGAAGATTCGTATAGACCTCGTGGGAATGTGGCGAGTCGAGAAGCTTTGCGTGTACTCGAAGACTAGCCTCGAAGACCGGACGACTCTCGTCGGCTATTCCGTCTCTCAGAGTTTTCAAGAGAATGTCCCAAGAGTCACTGCTACCGACGTTGCTCAATTCGCTCTCCAAGAGGCTCTCGTAACCCGCCAGTCTGACATGAACCGGCTTATCGTAGCTTATTTTTTCGATGACCAAGGCATACTTGTCGCCAGGACTCTTGAAAGGACTCCAATCCTCACCCGACAAATCACTACCGAACGACAATGCGGTTCGTGGACGAGATTCGAGGATTTTTGAACGTCTTCCCTCTGGTGAAAATCCTCGTTGCTCGTCGAATGCATTTTTTATCGATTTTATTAAAGCTTCCATCTCGTCCGACTGCATTATCTCTTCGGCAACGAGATACGTACTTTTTTCCTTCTCCAATTCGTTCTTCACCGTTTCCTCGAACTCGTCCTTGAGACATTTTTTCAACCACTTACGAACCGACGGCGAGACGGTCTTCTCCATAATCGAACGACTCGACGATCGTACACTCGTTATTATAGCTCGTTACAGCGTATGATGCAAACCTGCCCCGATGTTAAAGTCGGGTGTTTTTGCGACAGTTGCCGTAGCAACTGGACGCTTTGACTCGCGTCACGTTTCACCAATCGATGATACCTCGATACCAAGTAGATGAGGATAGGTTGTATTAATTGGAGTCCCTCGATAAAAGCTTTCTTTTAGAAAAACAAGAGACAGAAACAAAATATTTGTATAAATTACAAATTTCATGATTCTGATCGTATACACTGAATTGTCCGGACAGTAATCTAGTGGAAAATTAGCATTTGTTCATTGAGTTATTGGTTGGTTTCTTTTTCTTTTTTTTTTGTCAACGTGTCGTATTGACCAAAATATTTGGCGATCTTGAGCGCAAAGCGTAGATTCCTCCTTGAAGAGCGCATACTCCCATTATATTGCATTTTATCAGGAAATCTGCAAACTGTTAATCGAGGGGGTCAAGAATATGATATAGTTAAAGCTACGATGTAAAATCTTACGAGAATATTACTTACGAGCGCGTTATTTTGATCGTGAGGTCCTATTATAACGACGATACGTTCTTTCTGTTCGGCAAGCGGTTTGGCCTGAGGTCCAAGAGTATCTATGTGAGTATGAGAAAGTTGTACGCTGGAAAATGGAATGTTTATGCTTCCCATAACAGCGCCTCTTTCAAATCTGAAAAAAAAAACGATTCGAACAAACGTTACGATGATCTCTTGGGTTTTAAAAAAAAATGAAAACCGGAAGTTCATTTTTTTATTATGCTTACTGTATATTATTACGTATATCGACTACTATCATTTTTTCGTGAGTATTGTTGGCGAGATTCATAAAATCCTCGATACTTATTCGCGGCATTCTTTCCGTTTCCGCTTCTGGCTCGTTCCAACTCATTGCCTGGAGGATAATAACGATTTTCAAGGTTGTGAGAAAAATTGTTAAAAAATTTACCACCTGCGTTATCTTTCGGGCATTCGTTTACCTTGGATTGATCGAACTGGTGCCTTCTGTATGTAATACTCGCCGGTGTTCTGTGATACATTGTCATCGAGTCTTTGACGCACAATTCAATGTCAACTTCCGGTAAATCAGAAAACAGCAAAATGCATTCATTGAAACCGGAAGTTAGCAAAGAATCTCGTAACTGTTTGAGAATTGCTAAGCCGACCATTAGTGGAAAGGACGAATCACCCAAGAGAAGTTTGTCCCACAAATGAAGTATTTTGTGAAGCGGAAAAACATCTGTGAAACAAATTATATCATCAAACGCGAATTTCTCAATAATTCGATCGTGCGCTGTAATAAACCAATACTCACGTGAGAACATTGTAAGGAACCATGGTATGGCGAACAATTCAGGAACGAAATTTATCGATCTCAAATGATTCGCCAGCTGAGGATCGTGAAATGCGATTATTTGAGAAAATTTGCCCAAATATTCCTGTATGACAGCGGAATTATCTTTGAGGAAAAATTTGTGAAGGTACTTGGGTATGAAGGCCGAGAGACAAGCAAATGCGCGAGCCTCGTTGTTAAAATTCAAATAAAGAAAAGGCGCGGTCAGAGAATCCAGCCCCTGCCAATAGACGTAATGAGGATTGTCGCGAACCCACGCTTTTAATAATCTCTGCAATCTCTCGTGACCGGCACCAGAGGACAAGAGCTCGCTATACTGATGACAACGTGGGATATCCACCTCTATCTGTAAATTCGTGTAATATATTGAAGCAATTGTCAAAAAGGGATAAATGGAAAAAACCAAAAGTAAAGTAAAATAAGATTTTGTACTTGACGATCCGTGTGAGTCGGAGTTTCCTTGTCGATCATCTCATAACGCTTTCGCACATCACCGCTTACTCCCAGAAGAGCGGCCCAAACAGCACCGCGCACAGGCGGTGGAATATCTTTGTGAGCTTCCCGAATTATAGCTTTTCTCGTGATCGGATAAACCTAAACGACGAAGATTTATTTTTATCGTCACGTTAGAGAATTATCCTTAATTAAATTGATGAATTTACCTGAAGAAGCCTGTCGTAAACTACGATTCTATAAAATTGGTACTCTGTGTCTCTTTCACGAATGATCAGCGGCAATTTTGACGCTGCGTACGTAAGATCATCCTGGGCTTGAACGTGCATTCTGTAAATTGAAGATTTTCTGTATTTTATTGCTGTCGCCTAGTAACGCGCTTGACGGAAATTTGATCAATCTATTTTTAGACACTTACTGACTAGTCAAACGTGGACAATTAGCTATGTATGGAATGTGTGACAAGCGTTGTCGCAATGTATCGAGAGGAACTTTGACCACTCGAAGATCGAGTAGACCAGCAGTATCGCGACGTCCGAACATTTGGCCTACTAGAATTACAAGACTGTAAACACACAATAATTTAGAAACTTGGATTTTCAATATTTCGTAGGAGCCAGATATTTTATTCGTAACAACCAATTTTCATACTTCGGAATCGAGAGAATCGGAGGTCTTGATCTTATCAGTCCTTGTTTTTTCAACTCTATCGTCATGTCGCCTCCGGCCAATTGCCACAGATAATACAACTCGTCCATTTTTCTCTCTGTTACGTTCTTGTGGATATCGCTTGCACTCTTCTCTTTCACGTCGCTCTCTCTCAAATCTTTGAACAATGGCATGCGCAAAAGTTCCTCCGAAGTTTTCCGCATAGAAGGCCGAATTTGAAGGCAAGCATCAACGAAATCCTTGATTTCTTGTGGCAGTTCCTGTAATGCATTCAAAATTTGGATTATTCCGTTCACTCGTATGAATTTAATGTATGATTTTTTGTAAAAAGTACCTTGTAGACATCGTAACGATCGTTTTCTCTCGCCAAACGTTCGAACACGTTTGTCTCCGAATGCAAGAGACTCAAAACTTTTCTCAGACACTGAGACAATTTAACACCTGGCCAAATTGATTTACCGAGAAAACATTCCGCTATTATCATACCCAGGGACCAGGAATCGACCTTTCTACCGCTTACCCCTGGACCAAGAAATACTTCGGGCGCTGTGTACTTGGGATAGCTTCGAAGAACGAATATATAATTATACAAGCTATAAACATAAAAATGTAAACATAAAAATGTACCAACGTACCCAATAGGAAATGAAATATTTCTGCCGCATTCGGTCATATAATACAATCCATAATTGTACAACTGAACATTTCCATTTTTACATAGTAATATGTTGTCGGGACTCAGGTGTCTGTGAACCAGGCCAAGTTCGTGAATATGTTCCAATCCCAATAGACATTGATACGATATTCTAATAATCTCATCGGTGGATAATGAATCTTTATTGGACAGTGGAATACCGCTGTATTCGGCTACAACAACGGTACGCTCTGAAAAATGGGAAACTTACTAATTTTACTAATATTTTACTAATATTATAAATACGAAACTATGTTTCGATGTTTGTTACTCAATCGCGCTATAACGGGTGAACGGATTTGAACGAAGTTTAGCACACGGATAGCCCATGGCCTGCAATAGGACATCGGCTATATTTTATTTTTAAAAACATAGGGATCCGTAAGATAATTAAGTTTTTGTGGCCAAATAAGTAAAAAATCAACAAAATTCCTTTCTTGGCATGCGCTGCGTAAACTATTGTAGATAGAACCAAAGGATGTACTAATGGATTAAACATCTTAACAATATCTTCAAAAAAGTCTGAGATATGCTTTATCTAACTATCATAGATCACACACAATAACTGATTTTATGATTTATGGATATTTATATTTATGGATATCTTTCTACGCGGACGATTTTGCGGGTAAAAGCTAATAAATATAGCCTGTTGATTATGCAGGAGATATTTTGTAGGCATTAATGATATGTACCATGTTTGCTTCTGATAATATCCAGGTAAGTAGAAAGATGGGGGTGATATATGGTTTTGAGAAATTGTGATTTCCCGTAGATAGTAATGGAATTTGGAGTCAGAGGAAGACCATTACTGCCACAGAGTTCACTAGGATGACTTTGTGCAAAGAAAGTCATCCCTCCCAAGCAACGCTCCTCATTGTCCAAAATTGCTGGACACATCCTGTCGACTGAATCGCAATTAATGAAAAAAAGATTTTTCGCTCAATAGGTTAACCTAAAAATCGCTTACCTCTGCGTGCGTTATGAGAACGAGCGGATCGTCGCTTTGGAGCTTTGTTGATTGCAGATAAGACACTGGATTATTCATCAGAACTCGATTATACTTTCGAGATACTGTAAGCGTATTTTACATTTTTCTTCATTTTTTCGTAACAAATATTGACGCCCCCCTTTTGCCGGAATACGAAACAGCTGATAGCTGTCAAACAGGTTCGCTACTGAACCACCAAGATAGCGTGGCACTCGCGACCTCAAGCGCCACGCCACGACAACTTGTTCAACTGGCGCTAGGAGGCAACGACGGTCATTCCATCGTTTCCCGATTGACTTCTTTCCGGTTTAAGTCGTCGAGACGGTCTGTCGTGTCGGTTGGCGTCTTCTTCGTCGCGGTTATCATGACGTGAGTATCGTAATCCAATTTTTACTTGCTAATCCTACAACTTGAAACCTAATGAATCTCGAAAATTGATTACTCTGTATTAAGAGTTTAATTACACAATAATATTTTTTTCCTTCGCGAAATATAAAGTATTCACACAAATATAACCTGTAAGCAATCCCCGAAATCAAAAGGCTTATTTTTCTATGCCGCGTTGTAATATTCATACCATGCCTTACTTTTCACCCAAATCTTATCATGTTGGAGTATTTGTGTATTTAATTTACATTATAAAATAAACAATTAGAGAAAATGTAGACGATCTGCGTTCGTATGCCTCATGGTTAAGAGGTTATAGGTTAACCCTAGATATGCATTTTCCGACTATTTATTCAACATTTTTATCCAGTACCCAATTTTTTTCAATAATTATCAAATTCTTCACATTATTTTCAACCTCGTGAAATTCTTAAATCAAGAAATTAGAAGATAACCTCTAATAATACATCCTTATTAATTTTAGGTCTAAAGTATCACGTGATACGCTCTACGAGTGCGTAAATGGCGTTATTCAAAACTCTGCGGACAAGAAACGAAAGTTCTTGGAGACGGTGGAGCTCCAAATTGGATTGAAGAACTACGATCCGCAGAAGGACAAGCGTTTCTCTGGCACTGTCAAGTATGTTAACACCTGATATTGAGGGCTCTTTTCGGCAATGTATTCGCCATGTTTCATTTCTAAAAATCGTATTTTACGATTAACCGAAAAGATCGCCTCATGTCTAATCAGGAAGCCGAGCTTCCCTCGGCGGACCTTTACCCATGGGTCTTAAAAAAATATAGGGGAGGTATATTGACCGTTATTTTAATCCCAGGATCTCTCGCAATGATCCTGCTGGTAAGTCTATTCGACATAAAGCAACGAGATATTTGTTTCATAAAATATTACTAAAAAAAATAGAGTTTTTGGGAAAAATGCTCTATGATGGGAAACTAAGCATGTATTATCTGAATCATCAGTGTCGAAATCATCATTATTACTGAGAGCCATTTCATTCATCGATCACAAGAAATTTACACCTTTGGGTAACATCGAGTCGTTTGTCTTACGCAAATTTTCCTCTGATTCCAGGCTAAAGAACATTCCCAGACCTAAAATGCAAGTGTGCGTTCTGGGAGATCAACAGCATTGCGACGAAGCCAAGGCTAATAATGTACCGTTCATGGATGCCGAAGCTTTGAAAAAATTGAACAAAAACAAGAAGCTTGTGAAAAAACTAGGTAAAATATTTTCTTAATGTGAGAAAGGATTCTTTCAAACTGAAAATTCGATCGTTTAGTCAGAAAAAACAAACAAAAAACACTCCCTTCCTAAAAAGCACCTGCATTGTTGTATTACCTGGCATTGAAGGTCGTCAACGGAAGGAGATTAAAAATCATCACTGGGTGTGGGCTTGGCGAATAAATTACCTTGCACTTCAATCTGTGGAGAGACATTCGAGATTCAAAAAAAATATTGAATTTCTATTATTTTGGGATGATGATAATGATGTTATTATTTATCTTCCGTTTCCTTTTTCCAAATTTCAGCCAAGAAGTACGATGCCTTTCTTGCTAGCGAGTCTCTCATCAAGCAGATCCCTCGTCTTCTCGGTCCGGGTCTGAACAAAGCCGGTAAATTCCCTGGTCTTCTTTCCCACCAGGAATCTATGATCGGCAAGATCGACGAGGTCAAAGCAACAATCAAGTTCCAGATGAAGAAGGTAAAAATTCGAAATTTTATTCATCCCGCAAATTTTATTTTTGTTCTATTTCGTGTTCTTCGCAACGCAAACTTTTGAGTTTTTATTATCATTGGCGCTAAAGAAGCTTTGCGAGGAACAGATTAAATTCTCTTTGGGTGTGGAAATTGCGCCAAATCGCTCTGTCCTCAATCAAAGTTGAAACAAATTCGCAAAATAAATAAATAAAAACAAATTGTTATTGATTAAACGCAATTAATTAATACGCGACAATTTGATTTTTGTCTCGTATAGGTACTCTGCTTGTCCGTCGCCGTTGGACACGTAGAAATGAGCGAAGACGAGTTGGTACAGAACGTACATCTCTCGATCAACTTCCTCGTTTCTCTATTGAAGAAACACTGGCAAAACGTGCGCTCCCTTCACATCAAGTCGACCATGGGACCGCCCCAGAGGCTCTACTAAATTACTTTTTGTACAGTATGACGAGCTTCTGACGCACGTTGAAATAAAAAATAAAAACAATATTTAAAAAAAAAACAAAAAACGATATTACACACAAATTAATTTCCCGGTCTTGCCTCGCTCCGGTATGTCCCAGTCGCATCGAAAACTTTCCAGACTGGCGGGAGTTACGTTTCTAGACGTTGATAAAAGAGAGACCGAAAATAGAGGACACATTTGTACATTTGACAATCTTTGAGGAATGGGAGAGGCGTAAATACATAAAATTCCCAAAGAAACCGGAACCTGGACAGAAACTCTCGACACACTGTCGCCAGATGTCTGAAAGTGTCTCATGAAAAAAAACGAAAACACGCACAGGATGCGACGTCGCATATCCTGCAGTCATTAGTTTTGGTAATCTCCGTTCGAACAAGCAGAAGCTCGTTCGAATACCGACCTTGCAGAGCAACGAGATATCGAATGAACACAAGTTCCTTATCCCCTGAAAATTCCACACTCTTGCGTCTTCAGCGAAATTCTTATTTATCGTCGATGGAGCAAAAATTGTCGAAAACGAAGTCGAGTCTAAGAATTTCACGGTTTAACGATAAAAATCGGCCTACTATTGGGAGTATGATTCGAGCGAAATAATGAAGATATTTTGAGTTCGTTATAAGGGTCGAAGGGAAGCGCAGGTGTTGCTGTACAGCGGTGAGACACGAACAAAATCCGGCCTTTGAGATTCTCAGGTCAGAAGCGTCCTACGTACCCGGACCTTTCTCGGGCAAAGTGCAGGGCTTCGCACGAATCTACGTCTCTCTTGCTTTGTGTATACGCTAGCGTTTGTGTTGGTAACCTATGAATGTGCATATGTGCACAGTTCTATGGTCCCCATACCCACATAATTCTCACCATGGTCCTCGTCGCTATTTCCAAGTTGCCGGACTCGGTTCGTAAAAGAGAGAGAGAGAGAGAAACTCTTTGTGGGGGTTGTCAAAGATATATT
The DNA here is from genome assembly GCA_951802705.1 of Netelia virgata. Classification (NCBI taxonomy): domain Eukaryota; kingdom Metazoa; phylum Arthropoda; class Insecta; order Hymenoptera; family Ichneumonidae; genus Netelia; species Netelia virgata. The sequence goes on along the minus strand of OX637865.1, from coordinate 38,252,154 downwards.
CTCCTTTGAAGAAGCTTTCTTAGCGTCTCCGTAGACAGCGCGTTCTCTTATTCCGCCCTGCCAGCATTCGCCGCTCTCTCTTTTTTTTTCTCCACCTCCTCTCTCTCGCTCGGTCTCTCTCTCTTCCTTTCTCCCTCTATTTCTCGTCACCATAAGCCTGTTTTTCTCGCGTGGTTAGTCTCGTCTTGTACCTCAACGAAGGTTCGTCGTATACAATCCTTCAAATAATCTTTTCCGCATGAAAAGAATTATCATAATTTTTTGGAGTAACGGATACGATGTACACCGAGTAATGGAGTAAGTTCGAATCGCGAGAAATCGATTTCAGGCGTAAATCCTGCTATCCAGCAGGATCGAACGAAAGATTTTGAGGCAAACATTTGAGGCGCGTGCGTCAGGTGAGCTATATCATATTTTTGTGTGGATCCTACGCTCTTTACACGCGCGTTTCATTCATTGTCATCGAGCGACAAATGACCGTGAAGAGGTCGTATCTCGTGTACGAATGAATAATGAGACGCCTCTCGTCCCAAAGTTAACAAATTTTCCTCAAAGATCCGACGAAATTATTTAAAAGTTCAGTCTCGATCTCCACAAAGAAAAAGAAGAATAAAACGAGTCGTCAATTTCAAATTCGTTGATTTATCGATTTTATCGATTCATCGAGACGCCTCTTTCTGCATCTCGAACAAAAGCTTCGATGTAAATTATTGCTACTTCCGACAAATATGCGATTGATTGCGTCGAAGTCGTACGTTACTTGAAAAATTCTCCGAAAAAAGAAAAAGTTTCTCGTTGTTTTTTATGGTACCTCAGTTACCATTATTATTATCTTCAATTTTTTTTCTTATCTCTCTCTCTCTCTCTCTCTCTCTCGTTCATTGTCTCCCGCGCTTAAGGGCTCTAGGTTCGAGTGTCCAGTCAATTTTTCATATCTGCCTCGGGGGGGTAATGTTTATCGAGTCTAATTAATAAAGTGTCGCCGGGTGTCGTGGCGAGCCGGCGAGAGTGGCGGAGCGAAGTACATGTTGTGCGTGTGTGTGTTTTTTTCTCTTTTTTTCCCTTCTTTTTTGCCTCGACCGTTATCAGTGATATCAGTGACCAGGAGTGCGACGACGAAGAGCCGGGAAATTGTCAGTTACTGTGACGCAGGGACAGTCGCTATCGAGACTTCTATGCGCATCGATGTCCGTCGTGGTTGCCTCTCTTTTGTTTAATAACCCTTGAAAACCGAAGAAAACATTCGTACCGAAATAGAAAATTCGTCGAAGATAACGACTGTGCTGGATTTTCGTATCGTCGAATAATGTAAAAAAAAACAGTGTTTTAAGAATATAAGCATTTTTGGGGATGTGATCGTAGTGGGATAATTTTATTTTTTATCGAAATATGTAAACCGATCGTAGACTGGCGTAACGAACAACTCTTACATTAGATACGAGAGTCTTTAATCTTGACCGTGCGGCGCGTGCGCGATAACAGGTTGCGATCCTGGATGACTGTATCAGATTTCAATGTAGGAAGTTATCAAATATTGACGCTCGATCGAGTTATCGAAAAGTACCGAAGATATTATTGAGTCCAGTAACGAAAAAATGTTGAATCTCTAATTTCACTTCTTTTTACCACTTCTTTTGTTTTTAATGATATTTCGATATTTAAAAAGCGTTTCTCATTTTCTGCTCTCTTGGGAAAAAAGGTCAAGCAACTTGCTCGAATTATTACACAAATTTTTGTTTTAAGATTTCGATGTTTCTCGCGTGAAAACGAGTTTTTGGAAAAGCAACAAGTTATTCGAGAAGACAGTTTTTGGAATTTTCTTTTACAAGGCTAGAACGTTATGTTTAGGGTTTGCCTACCTGAGACACGGTCGGGGGTCTTTGGTAAGCAAAAGTACCCAAGAACAAATGCGGTCGGCGTAAATATCTTATAAAGCTCTTCGAGAGGAAAACCTGTAATCTTCTCTCTCTCTCTCTCTCTCTCTCTCTCTCTCTCTCTCTCTCTCTCTCTCTCTCTCTCTCTCTCTCTCTCTCTCTCTCTCTCTCTCTCTCTCTCTCTCATTCGCTCGCTCTCTCCGCCCCCCCCCACCCGCCCGCCCTCTCTCATTGTTTCCTTCTCGCCCCGAATCAGATAAGTCGTGAACCATCCTCGTTGTCCTCGTTCCCAAGATAAAATATTCCAACGAAATTTCGATCCTATCTACACTAATTCCGACCTCGTGATCGACGCTGATAGCTCTGAAATTAAGAAAAGAAAAAGACATTACAGCAATGCGACGAAAAACATTGAATTTCAAAGATTTAAGATACAACATTTCTTCTTATTTCTTCTTTTCAGGATTTAGTCAAATATGCGCGTCTGGTACCGATTGCACGTTTTCATTCAGATTCTCAACGTTCTTCGTTCTCTGGACGGCGCATTTTCCATCACCGAAGTCCCACAATGGATTGATTCGGCAGAAACTATTTTGTCAAATAAGAATCTCGCGTCGTCGACGAAGAAACGCGATGAGATAACGTTGGATTCTGAAGAATCATTGGTGACGGAGATAACGAGTTTTTCGTCCATAACGGAAGCAAACCCAAACGATCTCGATGAACTATCCACCTTGGAGCCAATGGTCGAAGATACGACCGAAAGTACGATAGAAAATTTGTCCTCGGAAAATCATGAATCCGACGAAAAAATTCAAGAATCCGGTGGCGTTTCTTCGAAAATTCTGGATAGCGTGGAAACGGATCTCGACAATGTCATAGACACTTCCGGCGACTCGCCGACTCATTTTACGAAGGAGGATAATCATGGAACGATCACCGACGAGCCCGAAACCGAGGAGCCAGAACCAGAACCAGAATGTGAAACTATCGAAACGAAGACGACGACTTATCATCGGAACTACCTAAAAAATATTATAAAATTGAGTGACAAGAACGATGGACCCATGAACGATAATCACGGGCCAAAAGGTGAGTTCATGTTGTTTATAAAAAAAAAAATTAAAGAAAAATAATTAATTCCTGTTTGTGGAAATATAAAGTAACGATTCAACAAAATAGACAACACATTGGGATTAGAAATATTGTATAAATTCACATTTTATGAAAATTAGTTAAAATTATCATTTATAAAAATTGTAACTCATCGTTATTTTTTAGAGGAAGGAGCGCAGGTCGAAGATTTGGAAGTTCTGGACACCTCGCCGGACTCTCTGACGGTTTCTTGGCTGCGACCAAACGGCACCGTACAAGTCAGCTATTATCTCGTACAATGGAAGCTCGATGGCGAAGTAGAAAGCTCGTGTCGTGTTTCGAACGAGACACACATTCACACGATAGTAATAAATTGTCTCAAGTCTTGTAAGACTTATACGGTGATAGTCAAGCCGTATTTCGAGGTAGAAGAAGAAACCGAGAAGTTAGTTACTGGAACTAGCAGAGAGGTCAGAGGCACTACCGGATTGGATGGTAAATTTATGATTCTCTTTTTCTTCGTTTTGGCAATTTTACGGTTTAAAATAGCGACGAGATAATACTCTTAATCCCTTATCGCATAAAAAGTTACATATGGCTACTAAACTTTCTTTTTTTCACTATATTAAAAGATTATTCTCAATTGTTTACCTTTGCGACAATATAAAATACGTTTTGTTCTACGAATAAATGTACAATTGGGATACAAAGTTGGTATTGAAAAAAAAATCTTTTAACATACTAAAGAAAATTAGAAACTGTAGCAGTCATGGCTGCTAAAGTTTGTATGCGGTAAGGGAGACAAACAAATTAGTTTTCACTAAAAAAAAAAGTTTATTCCATCTCATTCATAATTTATGCAATAAAGGGTTAAAATGAATCGACGCTTCTTTTCCTAATCCGGTTTATCTCGTTTTTTTTCACAGTTCACAAAGATTCGTTGAGTTTGAAGGTCGCAGCGAACAGTACAGACTGGCTGAAGATAAGTTGGAGCATGCCGGGGACGGATTGCCTCTCTCATTATGTGATTGGTGTTTGTCATGCCGAGACAAATTGTTCATGGGTGCAGATCAATACAACGACTTACAACAAGACAGATCTCAGTCCTTGTTTCTCGTACGACTTTAATCTTACCGTGATTGGTACAACGTTGGAATCTTACGGTAGCACGTATTTAACCGGGAAAACGGATTTTCTCAGTACGTCGAAGAATCCTAATTTCTTTCTTGTTCCTTGAAATTTTCCGATTAGATAGGACCTCTTGTAATTATCTTGTTCCTTTTTTGGTTCGTAGCACCTGGCAAGCCTTCGGAGACCGAAACGATATCAGGAAATAACATTCTTGACGTCAGTTGGCGAGAACCGATAGGTCATACTTGCATAGATTATTATCGCGTAACGTGGAATCGTCCCGGAAATTCTAACAACAGTACAATGAAAACCGTTAATACGAATATCAGGTTGAAGGACTTGAAACCTTGCGCTATTTACGAGATCAGCATAGTGGCGGTTTGGAACGATGGGAACAGCACGGGCGAGCCGGAAATAATACGATCGAGCATAACCGCCCCTGCTGGTTAGTAGAAATTATTATCATATTGATATATGAAAATAATTGAAAATTTTGCTCAATCACGTTTTTCTTCTATTTTCAGTAACCGATGCACCGGTGAAAGTGAAAGGGCCTCATATAACGAAGAACAGCATATCCGTAATGTGGCAAATAAAAACAAACCAGGAAAATAATTGCGCTGGCATAAAGCTGACGATGGTGTGTAATTATAAAGAAGTTCTGGGTGAAGGTTATCCACCAAAAAACGGTTATGCTGAATTTAGCATAAAGGAGGGAACGATGGACGTAATAGTGGAGGGGACGGTAAACGAGCTCAGTCCATACACGAGTTACATGTGCCATACACATACGGAAAATCTTGGAGGTTCGAGCGAGAGCAGCCTGTTCGTTTATGGAGAAACTTTTCAAGACGGTGAGAAGAAATATGCTCATAATTTTATAACTAGAAAAATAAAACAAAAACAAGAAAAAAGCAATCGAATGAAATTCGTAAATTTCGTCTCTCTTACAGTACCATCCGCTCCTGAATTCTTGCCAACTAAAGATCTGCAGAAAAACGTGACGAACACGACTATACCACTCGTGTGGGAGAGACCGATTGAAATACCAGGAATCATGAAGAGTATAACGATCGAAGTGATCTGGATGTCTCAATTTCATCGTCCGCCATGGTGCAGCCATCTTCAAGGCGGTACCGATAAGATTACCGACATAAACGCTACGGCGACGAGTTACGTGTACTCCGCTGTGCCCTATTCCTCGTACAGAATAAGAATTTGCGCTTCGACCGCAGCCGGTCCGGGTAACGCGAGTATACTCGAGGGTTTGATAACAAATCCAGGCTCACCCAGTCAAGTTTACGACCTCGGTTACAAGATGATCGAGAGTAACGTTGATCCGAACATCTTGAACGTCAATGTCACGTGGGGAGTTCCTTGTTTCATCAATGCACCCAAGATAGAATACTTCTACGTCGAGGGATCCGGCAAAAGAGACGGTTTCGTGGAACACAATTTCACTCAGCTCGTCAACGGCAATGAAACGACATTCGAAAACGATACTATTCATCTGATACTCGAAAATTTAAGGGAGGAGCATACTTACGATATTCAAGTCGCTACCAAAGTCATGAGCTACGATTATCTCGGCGACATTTCCGTCTTGAAGTTTGATTTCCCAGCTGGAAGTAAGAATTTTATTGGAATTATATAAAATTCGTTGCAAATTGAAGTAATCATCGATCGACTGTTCTTTGAGTTACTATGAAATTCGAAATGATGGATCGATGCTTTTTGTTTTTGTTTTGTTTTCGAATAACAGTTCCACCGGAACCGGACGAGAATTATACGAGTATCATAAGTCTCGACCCTTTCAAGGCACGAAGAACGACGACAACGGCGACGGTATTATTGCCAATATTTCCCGACATCAGTGGTACGATTCGTTGTTACGACATTATTGTCTCGAAGCTCGGTTACAACAACGGTACCTTCGCTAGAATTGACAAAAATTCACCGAAGCCTCACGTAGTATCGTGGATCGAATCCAAGAGCCAAGACTTTGAGATACCTTATCGAGCGATACAATTCTGCAGTGACTCGTTTCCCTGTGAGTAAAACATATTTCGATATCTCTTGCATTCATAAAATTCACGAATTATCGTTTTCTAATTTCTCATACAGAAATCATCTTCGCATTTCTTCTTCTTCGTTAATTCCTAGTAATGAAAAAATTAAACTGAACTCTCTTGCAGCATACATCGTCGATTACGGTCGTCTCAAAGCCGTTAAAGTTGTTCTCGGCGAGGACACGGAAACTTGTCCGAAATTATCATTGGACAGATCCGAGCATTCTTACTGCAACGGGGCTCTTAAACCTGATACCTGGTATCATGTTAGAATACGGGCGTACACGGAAGGTGGATACAGAGACTCGATCGTCTTTACCGTGAAAACAAGTAAGAGCGACCCGTATGTAAAATTACACGTCCCACGTTGTTACTGAAACGAAAAGAAAAAAAACGGGTAGACAAATAAAATCTTTCGTACGAGAAGACCTTGATATCGTTGTCTCGTTGCAGACGCCGAGCTTCAAGTTGCGGTCGTAATCGGAACGATATTCGGAATACTTTTTCTCGGTATTATCACCACGACGATGCTACTCGTGCGAAAGGGCTCGTTACAAGGGTGAGTATCGATATTTTGTTTTAACTCGGTCATGATCTTCTTTCTGCCCGTCGAGAGTCTTTTTAAGAACTCGACGAAGGAAGATACGCGATCGATCGACGAGGGTCCGCGCGGAAAGCTCGTTTTGATTATCGTCGGATGATTACGAGTCTCGCGTGACGATGTGCATACCTGTAGCACATTCGCGTTTATGGAAAATAATCAATATTTGTTCCAACATGAGTCAGACGAAGCGAGTATACTATAACGTGTTAGTCTCTCGTCGTAAAAATGAACAAGGTCGAAGGCTCGAAACGTTCTCGTTGTCTCGTGGTTAATAGAGTCAGGTCTCTTGTTGGATACGCGATCACGTGTGGTCCTCTCTTTTCTCTCTAGTAACACAGCGAATAATGTAACGTTAGCGCCTCGGTGGCTAGAGCACAACACGAACACGTTCGGCCACCTAAAATACCAAGACCCGCGAGTTTATTTTTAGTCCGGGATATTTTTGTGCGTTGGGCCAAGGTGCAATAAAGAGAAATCCAAAGTATTCTTTTTGTTTTGTTGTCGGCACTACGCATTTACTCTCTTTTTGGTTCACAAACTCGAAGATCTATAGTCCGGAAAAAGCGCGTTCTAGAAACTCGATAATGATGGCGACACCGGAGTTTTGGAGAACCGAGTCGATATTCGCTTTTCTTACAAAGTGCGTATGAAATGAAGCAGAAAAAATCGAGGGATTTAAATACGAGATCGCTTGGAAAAACGTTTCTTTACTTTCATGAATTTATCCGGGCGTTTAATCGTGAAACTTATATCGATAGAGAGAATGATGGTTGGTAATGGGTTTTTCACGGACCACTTGGGACGTAAAGAAGAATCGCAATAGCTCGACTTAATGCGTGAAACAATTCCGATAAAAAAAAACGGTGCGATAAACGATCGTGGATCTCGCCTTCTTTTTTTTTAGCGATAACGAACACCGAGAGTACATTTCCGGCGAGATTTATGTTTCGTGCTACGTCGAAAAGCGTTTCGAAGAAATGATTATTGTTCATCCTTGTCGCTTCGTCGTCATCGACAATTTCCCCGTGGTTTTGTTCTTCGACGTCGTTCGTCGAGTTTGGAGGTTGAAAGAGACAAATTTGAGAAACAATATCTTCACCCGTTGTGTTCCAGAGTGCTACGCAGATTCTTGCATTCCGATATGCCAGGCTCGCCGGTACCAGCGCCATTTACCAGGCGAAAATTCGTCGCTCATTGTCAACAATTGGCCGACAATCCGGGAAAACTTAGCAACGAGTTTCAATTGTTACAAACGCTCAGCGTTGATTTACAGATGCCGACGAACGCGGCTTGTCTTCAGGCCAATAGAAAGAAGAATCGATACACGGATATTTTGCCTTGTAAGAATATTTGCCACCTGTAAAAATGAACATTTTTGTCTTCTTGTTAGAACAATTAGCGAGATTACATTTTTATGTTTCCAGACGATTTTTCGAGGGTCAAGCTCGAAGTGATCGATAACGATCCTAATACCGATTACATCAATGCCTCTTTCATAAAGGTAAACAAATGTAAATACTAAAAATTTACAATCTTCATCATTGTATTAATCTTCTCATCATATTCGCGAACTTAGGGATTTACCGGGGACGAAGATTACATCGCTTGCCAAGGTCCGAAGGAAGAGACGACCCACGATTTTTGGCGTATGATAGATCAATACGACGTCAAAATCATAGTGATGCTGACTCAACTCGTCGAGAAGAACAAGGTTTGGGAAAGATTTAAAAAAAATTTCTATCATTATCAAAACCAACATCGAACACTCATCCTTTTCTTTTACCTTCAGGAAAAATGCCATCAATATTTTCCTGTTATTAGGGAAACGTTCACCTATGAAAATTTGGCAATAAGGTGCACGACGGAATTGGACTATAGAACGTATACGCACAGAACCTTGGTTCTGCAAAAAGTGAGTCGATTAATTGATCGAATTAAAATCGATACATTTACAAAAACGTGAAAAAAAATCTTGTATTTGTATTCTCTCAGGAAAACCAGAAAAGAAGTATCATACATTTGCACTTCAAAGATTGGCCTGACCATGACGTACCTGAGGACTTTGATCCGATGATTAATTTTTGTCAAATAATGCGCCGACACATGGAAGCGAATCGAGGCCTCGTCGTTGTCCACTGCAGGTACGTAAATCGACTCCTTGAATAATTATAACAAACGATCGAATCATAATTTGTTATTTAAATATGTTGTGCAGCGCCGGTATCGGTAGAACGGGCACCCTGATAGCGATAGATATATTGTTGCAACACATTAAAGAAAACAGAAAGCTGGATGTCTTCGGCACGGTCTACAGGCTACGTCATCATCGAATAAATATGGTTCAACGCGAAGTAAGACCGGCATTGGTATTGTATTTAGCCTGTAACAAATTTACTCATACGCTATAACGAATTTTCAGAGTCAATACGCGTACATCTACAACTGCATAAAACAAGTACTGAAGAATCCATATTTTTCGAAAACTTGTGAGTGAAGTATTTTGTTGTATGTCTCTGTTTTTCAATCCCGCTTTCTCAACGATTAGCTCAATCGTAACGTTTATTTCTTCCAGACAAACCTCCGTCCGTCGATCCGATCTTCGACAACAACTCTCACAAAAAGAAAGAAGCTTCGGATTCGAGCACGAATCTAGTCAGCAGCCTCGAGACTCGTATGTAAAATTCTTCCAACCAACCAAAGTAGTTAAACCAAAAGACTAAAAAAACGCACGTGCTACCAAGTTCCGAAATGACAAACCCCCGATCAACGAAACAAAAAACAAACAATGCTCAACGCCTTATCATGGTAGAAATAACACAAGTTTCTTTTGTACCGCAGAATGAGAGCGAACGACAATCTAAAAAAAAACGAATAACGAGGTACGCCGATCAGTTGGAAAGACTTCGTACGTGTTGCTTCGCTTTAATCCTGTGTTCGTTAAAATTTCATTTTCATCGTTGTTGTCGTCGTCGCTTGTAGGAAATTTTAGCTAAAATCGAACAACAACGTCATTCTGCTCGTCGTGTATCAGTCGGCTTAGAAATGTTGTCTCGGTGAAAGATATTTATGTCACGCAGTTGAGTTATACGTCGTTAATTAATATTCCTGTTTGCAGTTAAGAAGAGCAGCTTTTCGACATCGGTAGAATCAGCGGAACCGATTTATCAAACATCATCGAACTCGACGTCAACGTCTCGAGCGTGCTGTCCATTCAACGGTACGTTCATCACTGCGCAACTTGGCTATCCTCCTTTCATGTTTTAAAAAAAAATTGTTTTTACTCCTTTCAAGGTCTCAGATGTACAAAATCGACTGGAGCGATCGACACGAGACCCTGTCAGGAATTGATCGGTAAGCGATAATCGAAACTCACAAGTCCTACGAAAAAAAAACCGATATTTTTTCTGAAAATGCAATTTCACAATTTATCCAAGGACGATGTAACACGCACGATCATCCAATCTTCAATATCAAAGATTCGGCTGAAATTAAAAGCAGCGATATCAGCTTCGACATCACCGAATCCGAAGGATCCACAACGTCGCTGTACGAAAATATGCAACCGTTATCTCGCTCGAAATCGGCGCAGGCGTTCGGCCGGAACGAAGATTCTTCCGTTACACAAAGTAAGTTTTAAGTGACTTTATAAACGTGAAACTAATCGTCGTTATTAACTCGATAAATATAAATCTTGAATTATTCGCAGAGCTGCTCGTACACGATACCTCGTTATGAAAACAAAAGACAAAATCACCGAAGCGAGAGCGTATCGATATGTTCAAGTACCCCAAAAACATGTGATAAATATCTGCACGACAGAAAAACTAAGAGTAAGAAAAAAAAATATCGTAACATAAGAGACCAAAGCGATGTAAGTAAAGATTCGAATAGTATCTTAGATTAAATAACTAGCAAAAAAAAACATTGCATTATATAGAATTGTAAATAAGTTGAATTTCCATGGCCGAAATATTTTTGGAGATTTTTATCGACTCATTGTCCCAACCGTTTCACAAGACTCACGAAGAATTCTCCGTTAATCATAGAACCGTAGATGTATATAAATATATTGTATTAGAATAAGAAAACATTGGGTAGTCAGATGAAGAATCGAAACAAAAAATCAAAGAATGAACAATGAACAAATTATGTAAATACTGCCGCTATTTACTCGTATAAATACAACGATCGTCTCTTCTCGCACGAGAATCGCGAGACGCGCCGTACCATTCATTCATTCATTCCACTTCAGTTTCATGTTTTAATGTAAAACATCATCGCTGTTTTTTCTTTTTATACGTCTGTCAATGACAAACAAAATATACAAATTGTAACTATGACGGTATCAGTAACGATATTTTGTGGAATAGTCTTTGGGCGATACGACGAGACCTCTTCCTTTCCTAGCTCCCCTATATACAGTCTCTATGATATCTATCATCTCTTGCTTATCCTCGAGAGTCCAATTGATTTTATTGTTGTTACCTGTACCCAAATCTATCATAATGTGCTTGTTTCTGAAGAAAAACATCACAGTGCACGGATCGTACAATTCGTACCTGCGAATAAAATAAATCAATGAAAGATTACTTAATTTTTTTAATTTTTCGATTCGGTGTATTCATGGAATATAAAAAACACGTACATTTTATTGAAATCAGGAACTTCGGTGATATCGACAAGATATATAACGGCAAAATTCTTCACCTTCTCAGCAATGTTGTACAGAACCTCATCCATTTTCATACACATAGGATCCCAGTCGTGCCCGAAACGAATAACCTTCAAAAACATTGTACGATTTTCGAAAATTATGTGAAAGTTTTTAAATTTAGTTTCTAAAGGTAATTTAGATGAGTTGAGTGAGTTTTTAACAAACTCAATCGTCTTGTTATAATCGTTGATGTGACATTCAGAGGTTATGTTATGGACGTATATTCACCACGACGCGGTCTTCTTCGGACAATATCGCTTGATCGACTTGCCAGCCATTGTGGAGATGCGATAGCATATACGACATCTTTATAAGTGTTTATTTAATTGATCCTAAAAATATGTTTAGCGAAACGTATAACAAACGTTTCAGTCGCACAAGTTTACTTGTTGACGAATGCACAATGCGCTAGCAACTGTAACGAGAGAACCGTGAGAACCCCTGTGCGATCATCAACGCGCTTGACAAAAGTTGAACCTTCGAGAGTTGGTTCTGTGCCAGCTGAGCGTCCAAAGCTGGGCCAAAGGGTGCTTTTTGTACCCACAAAGTTGGCGGCAAACTATCGTCGGCATTTATATGGTGAAAGCCGTGACGATTCAAACGAAACGACATTATAATGTGCGAAATCGGCACGGAACGAGGGTCGATATTTGTTTACGTCTAAAAAGGTTTCGATTGGAGGTTGCGGCATTGGATCTTTCCCGCGCAACGCGAATATCTTCATTATAATTTCGATATGTTGCAATTTCTCCGAACAAATGTTACGTCCCAAAGTAGAGAGACAGAGAGTATAGCTCCGTTGATAATTCGATGTGCGCGGGATTTTTGAATTGGTATGCGCTATTCGGCTGAACGTAAGCTCGCTGCCTGGGACTTACTGTGCTCAATATACTAACTCAACGATTTTGGATTAATCGTCGAGGTTGATTCCTCTTCGAAGACGTTTAGTTTGATGATTGTTTTCGCAAACTTCTCGATGTTGATCCATGAGAGTGAGTGTGTTGGGAAAAATATTAATTGCAACACCAACATTACACTTAACAACAACTAATACTTTATTTGACTTTTGAAATTACAACTCAGAAATTTGTACTTAGAATGATTTCGTAAAGAGACTGAGATTTTACCCCTTTGACATACTGTTTGATTCGAGGTTGAGGATATTTTGCTTTTCCTCTCTAAAAGGGCTGACCATTTCACCTCGGTTCGGGAGGAGTTACAAAAATTGGGTTGATTTGATTGGTCCGATTCCTAGCGAGATTGTTCGATTTTCTATGGAGGGGGTTATTTTGGTCACACGGGGGTGACGTGAGATCATTGCTTTGTGGACGGCATTCGTGAGAAAGAAAATACAGTTTCAAATTATAATTCGAAGAATGTACAGATTTTGTTTATAGCTAGGTTTTCGAGCGGTTATATCGCACGAGACGTTCATTGAAATGAAATATTAATAAGAAAGAGATTGTCGGGCTGGATATTTGTAACTTAAAGCATACCCTACACTTACGAGTAAATACTATCGCTCTTCGTTAAGGGTTTATTCTTGGAAGGATGTGTATAGGAGGGATGTTTGTTCGTTGGGAGAATGTTTGGGAAGATATGGAACGTGTCTTGTTACATTGCGTGACTGTTTACATAAATAGATTGAGTTTGGTCTTTCAAATGTTTGGAAAATAATCTAGAAATGTTTTGGGAAATCATAGTTTCGTAACCGAAGCAAGAATAATTGTTGTTTCTTAAATGTAGCTTAATAAATGAAATAATAAAATGATAATAAGAATAAAAGATATACATAGTATTTGAATTTTACCGGCAGGCTGCATTGTTTCGGAGGTAGGCAAGATAATAATCTAATTTATCGACTGGAGATTTGCGTCACCAATGCTGGGACGTAACACAAAGGCGAAAAAACGTGAAAATTCAAATTTTCGACCTTTTATCTAACAAATTGAAAGAAAACGACGATAACGATGAGATATAACGATTAATATGCAGATATGCTGGAGTAGATAATTTTGCTTCGTTTTGACTACAAACGTATACAATTCGAGATACAGTGAGTTGAAAAATAAAAATTGCTTTATAATATCTTTATAAATATCTTTATAATAGTAATCAAATATCTTTATAATAGTGGTGATCAACTTGGAGAGCACAATATTCTCTACAAATTTTATTTGTACCTTTTTTCGTAAAATAAATAGTTGAATTTTTGCTTCGCTCGAAGCATAGGCATATTCCTTCTACAGTCGTCTAACATCGTTGGTATGACGGAGATCCATAGTTTACCAAATAAAAACGTAAATAGTATACCCAGCGCCACCTACTGGAATAACTAAACAACTATATGCAGTAGGAATTTTAGTCTACTTATCGATTGTGCAAGTAACTTGACACAACGCATTTGGCATTTGTAAAATCCGATAAAAACTGCCAAAACATGACGTGAAGTACTTATCTTAGAATCACAAAACTATTAAGAAATCCCGCATTTTGTCACTGCCACTATTCCGAAAGGTCGTCGCGTGTATATTACTGTGTTACCTTTTGTATCGCGTATTTTTGTGGCTTAAATGTATATACGGTCGTGTTGCTGTCAGCTGTTATGCTGGAAGATTTAAAGGTCTAGCAGGATCTTGCGCGATTTTCACCGTAGGCGGCGAAGTCGGTGTTACACACAACCAAACATATCGCCCATGTGCGACTCCGCGGAATGGGGAAATACAAACAATAAACAGAGGCAAACCTCGACATAAATTGCTTCAATCGAAGAGTCATTGACGTAGGGTCTACTCGTACGGAAAGTGACCGAGGAAGAAAATGGCTGGGGCAAGAGGTATTCTGAGCTTACGATTCAATCAAGATCAAGGTAAGAGTCTCAGATTCACATTGTAACAAAGGAATAGACACATAGTATACCTTTATAGCCGTTTCACATGTGTCGACGTAGTGTCGTTCGTGATAAAAAAAAAACATTGCCGAGTATCGCATCTGATCTTTTGTTTCTTCATGGAAGAAGCTGCGCTTGTTCTAATTATCCAAAATTACTATCTATCCAAACATAACTTTTAACACAACAGTGTTAATAATTCCTGAGAATAAATAATCGACATGGAGATCGATTTCAAAATCATGAAAAACAAAATTTACTATAGGATGTTTCACATGCTGTATGGAATCGGGCCTAAGGATATACAACGTGGAGCCCCTAGTAGAAAAAGCTCATTTCGAGAATGATTTGCTAGGAAGTGTTTCTATCGGAGAAATGCTATGGCGTACGAATGTCATAGCCATAGTGGCCGGAGGTACGAGACCAAAATTTGCGGACAACACGGTACTGATTTACGACGATTTAGCGAAGAAATTCGTTATGGAAATAACGTTTACAGGACCTATAAAGGCTGTCAGATTACGTAGGGACAAGTACGTTTCTCAACATCTCGTAATATTGAAAAAAAACAAATAAAAAATATGCGAACTTTTCACGAGCAAGGTTTCTCGATGCAGGCTGATCGTCGCGCTGCAACGAGAGATCCATGTATTCTCGTTTCCTCTGCCAACGAGAAGATTGCTGACCCTCGAGACTAGAGACAATCCGAAAGGACTCGTGGAAGTTGCCACGCTTGCCACAGCTCACAAGCAACTACTTGCTTTTCCGGGTCACAAATTGGGCAGTGTACAATTGGTTGACTTAGGAGCCACAGAGGCTGGAAGTTCGAGCGCTCCTTCGACTCTAGCTGCACATCAGGTTTGCTAGAGTTCCTGGTATTTACTAAACCCGCTAATTTGCAAATTTTTCTGAAATACTTTAATACGATTGTTTGAAAATTTATCGATTGACTGACGAATGAGAATGATTATCACGACAGGGAGCTCTGGCTTGTTTAGCTGTGAACTCGAGTGGAACTATGGTAGCAACTGCTTCGGCTCAGGGAACTCTCGTTCGTGTCTGGGATGGATTTCGACGACACTTGCTGGTCGAACTTAGAAGAGGAGCCGATCCAGCGACGCTCTATTGGTACATTGTAGTCCTTGAATCTACGATTTGGTAATGATCTAACGAATCTCATTTTTTGTAACTCGTGTCCCTTTTTTTCGGTACTTTTCAGCATAACGTTCAGCAGAGATTCTGAATTTCTTTGTGCGTCCAGTGATAAAGGAACCGTACACATATTCGCTCTCAAAGACACACATCTTAATCGCCGATCCACGTAAATTTGATAAATATACATAATTATGAGAAAATGAAAAAAAGTACAAGAAATTATTCTTAACGTTTCGAAATTTGATCATTAGATTCTCCAAGATGGGATTTCTTGGTAATTACGTCGAGAGCCAATGGGCCCTGGCAACTTTTACTGTACCACCAGAATGTGCTTGCGTCTGTGCTTTTGGCTCCAGAAGCTCCGTTATAGGCAAGTAACTTCGTTTTCGTTCAACGCAACTCTGTCTAGAATTGAGTTCGAATATATTCGATTTTTTGTTCACACAGCTATTTGTATGGACGGTACGTTTCACAAATACGTATTCACGGCCGATGGTAACTGCAATCGTGAGGCTTTCGACGTCTTTCTCGATGTCTGCGACGACGACGATTTTTGATACCTACATTTACTTTTTATTCGTTTTCTTTTTTTTTGTAAATAAAATGTACAGTTTTATGTAAACATAAGATTTCGCGGCACTATTTTAGTTTGATACAGGAAAGATTCTTCCTGATTTGTGTATATTACGATTGAAAATTATATATCTTTACTAAATATTTGAATTCTTCTATCTTCGTTAGATGAAGATATGTGACGATCAAAACGAAAATCATCGCAGTTCCTCAGCGGAGGACCGCCTATTTTTTTAAAGACGTTTATCCTCTCTAATTTGCCACTGGGTCGCTTCTCGGAATTTCTCTGAAAGTAATTGGTATTAAAACGAAAATTCGAGGAGTTAACTTTCGTCGCTGTGTTCACGTACTGTAAGGTTCTGGATTTCTCATCGGTTGGATGATCACCGCAAATACAGCGGCTCCTAGGACCGAGACGAATGCTCCGAGAAACACTCCGTACCTCCAGCCTGTGAGTCTAGCCATCGATGTGTATGATATTCTATGGAAATATAAATTTAGTGAGGTTAATCGCACGGAATTTACGCAATGAAAATGAATCCGTTCGAAGTTTCATTTTCTACATACAGAGCAAAAGTTGTACGAGATATTCGTAAATGATTGGTTGTGATAATTACTTCGAACGAGAGACGTTTAATTCAATGCTACAGTATTACGATCACTAGATGACTTTGATGCGTATTTGTTCACCTTTAACTAGGAGGGTGACACTTCACAGTCCCCACCACAGCTTATTTGCAATATAGGCCATAGGGTGCGTTCGGGGAGTCGCTACGAACGCTGTAAACGCAAACACTACCAACGGCGTTCGCGGAGCCAATAGCGCGATGGCGATAGCAAGCTCCGTGAACGTTCTACAGCGTAGCGTTAGCAGCGATCATCATCGTTTTGTGTGGGGGTTTTGAAGGTAGTTCTATCGTGACATTCAAAACGAAAAATTGTTTTTCAGTTTTTCTCACATACAAAATCGTTTGCGGGCTTAAGTTAAATAAGATAAATTGTTGAAAGTCGACACGGTATACACGGTAAACTCCCACATATTTATAAATCATTCAAACAAAACACAATTCAACATTACAATTCATACATCGAAGGTTAGAAAATAAATTTTCCAGGTATCAATTGGACCGAAGATACATTGAAAAAAAATCAATAAATGAAAACGGCAATAAACAAAAATGAATGAAAACCGACACCAAATAGAAAATATTGCATTATTTGCAAATAAACGATGCTTTATAAGCCATAATTATTGTTCGACCATAACCTGTTTAATTACACACCTATTAATTACCGGTTGAATGACACCTATTAATTAGTTTATTGTACTGAGTAAACTTACCCGTTTCAACTCTGCGGGCACTATTTGGTGAAAGTAGTAATTTGTATTCTTCTTCGGTTTCGTAATCTTTTAAAATGAGCGCCACGGAATTGTCGGAACTTTCCATGTTGAAACAAACAACGAATAGCGTGTGGTGCTATTCGGTGCTGTTCACGCAATACGCAAACGCTACGCAATTGTCACACTACCTCGGAAGAAATAGCGTTTGTTGCGTTCAGTCATGACGTCACACACCATAAGTAGTGACGTCACGGTCGTGTTTGATTGCGCTAACGTCGAGCTCTGCGAACAGTCTTTAGCGCCAGATGGTGCGAATAGTGACTCCCCGAACGCACCCAGTGACTCCCCGAACGCACCCATAGGCTCACAGCCCTCGCAGCTGAAGAGTGACCATAACCTCGAAAAAAGAGCGCCCACTTTTTCCAAAAGAAGGGAGTGTTATCGTCTCGTCCAGCTGAATAGTTCGACGAGAAACACAATTTATGTAACATTCCACAAGTATACAAAGAGAGTCAGAGGAAAAATATCGAGTGATGTGACGCGAAATTCATCTTTAAATCGTATGATCGAAAGTCCGGCGTAACGTCGGAGGTTATAAAGGAGAACTCGTTGAGGATAAACAAAACGAATAATGTCCGGTAGGAGATTGTTCTACTGCGCTTTGGCGGGTGCAATAAGGCCCTTGCTAATGTATTCGGAATTTCAAAAGATCATAAGCGAACGGGTCGAAGTTTCTACAGCATTGAATTCATGGAAAAGGGGTAAACAACAATTCATTTATTCAACCTCGTTATAACCCCGTAAAATTAGCACTGTCCGTACAATTAATGTATAATATATACACCTAATTGTAAAAAGGTGGTTGCACTATCGCGAAACTATCGCGATAGACGCATTATATTCTTGTTGCTACTTTTATTGATATTGTCATTTTAGTAACGGAAGGTGTTTATCTCAGAAATTTTGGGATCGACCCTTATAGTGGCGATTTGTTCCACGAGACTCCAATAGGTCTTCTAATATTCACCTATATGCTCAAATATTTATCGTTATGGGCATTAAGAAGCGTATTCATTATAACGGATCTCGCCACAGCATGGTTTCTCGCCGCGACCGCCGAGCGTTACATAGCAGAACAGGTAATTAATTTTAATAATAAGCCATTGAAAGAGAGGATGCCGTCATGATTCTAACTCCAAATGATTTCATTTTTCAACCAACGCCCCAAAACATGCGTATCGTTAAAAATTGCCAAGAAAAATTGTATTTCAGGCTGCCAGGGAAGAGGAGGACAAAAAACATCGTAAAGCTGATAATCCAAAAGATTCCTCATTCACGTCTATAGCGTCGATAGCAGCCGGTTCCGTAGTCTATGTCCCAGCTGCCTATTTATTTAATCCTTACATAGTTCTAAATTGCGTCGGACTCACCACGACCGTTTTTACAAATTTATTGTATTCCGCCACTCTCTATTCCATGACGAGACGTTCGATGTTCCGGAGCTGTTTGTTGATAGCTTTATTAACGTTGCAAGGTCTCTATCCTGTGTCTTTGATGGTACCAGCGACAATTTATTACGCTCGTGAAAAATCGGGGAAAGCTAGAATATCAGCCGTGGCAAAAATGATACAAACGTACTGCGCTATATTGTGTTGTCTATTGTACGCATCTTACTACATAATGGGAAGTTGGAGCTTTCTCGGCAACACCATCGGTTTTATTCTAACCGTTCCCGATCTACGTCCCAATATCGGTCTCTATTGGTATTTCTTCACGGAAATGTTCGAACACTTCAGATGGCTTTTTATCGCATCTTTCCAAATAAACGTTAGCATGCTTTACATCGTACCTTTGGCGCTTAGACTACGAAGGGATCCGATGTTACTCGCATTCTCATACTTGGCCATTGGTGCTATATTCAAATCTTATCCGTGCCTCGGCGATGTTGGATTCTACATGGCCCTTCTGCCACTCTGGAAACATTTGTTTCAACGTGAGTAAACTCCAAAATACTGCATTAATTTTACTCCCTTTTTTAATTCTTCAATTTCTCGTAACATATGTATTTTTTTGCAGACATGCAGCAGGGCTTTATAGTCGGTTGCTTCATGCTTTTTTGCACAGTTTTTGCACCAACCGTCTGGCATCAATGGATATACTCGAGATCGGCAAATGCGAATTTTTATTTCGGCGTTACTCTGGCATTTGCGATAGCGCAGATATTCCTGTTAACGGATCTTCTATTTGCTAGTGTGAAGCGAGAATTGGCACTACGTCATGGCCTCACGAGAGAAGTTAATGGGAATCAAGCGAGATTGATCCTCGAGTGAATTCGCGTTTTTCCTTCGACATTAGACTGATTAAATGTTGAATGGATAGGCTGGAACAGACGCGTTTTCGAACGAGAATAAGTGAGCTCGTGAATGATACGCTCGTCGATTATCGCATAAACTTGTACTATTTTTACGCAAAGATCTCGTCGAGTCTTCTCCGAAAGAAACGAGAGTATTCTCCAAAGCGTTAATGATGTACATGTAGTTAATAAGCAAGTATTAATAAATAATTTCTTATATCAACCGGAGCATATTTTTGTTCGCTAAATTCAAATGACCCTAATATTAAGATAAAAACGTATTACATAATTTGCAAATACTGCAATGCTTTATATAATTTGGGTCATGCCTATCGTATAAATATAAGCCAGGGGAAAAAAGTGTCGGTTTATCAACCTCTCGGCCAAGTTTCATAACGTTAAAAGCTCCAGGGCCTCCGAACCAAAATTACCTCTCAATGAAAATAATTCAATGCTCCTTTTTGATCTCACATGAAAACGTGGGTGGGCAAGCAACACAGCCACAAGTTCCCTCTCGAATTCTATCCGCGGGAGATCGTGTACACGTCTAGTGTAGCGAGACGTGTCCAAATATTTTCATGAGCTAAGCTTTTTCTGGGTGGCGAGCTTTCTCGTTTCTCTCTCTCTCTCTTTCTTACCTCGAAGCTTTCAGCAGATCGTATGCATCGAAGGCACACCCAATCTCATCAGTTTGGAGAAATCTTTGAGCCCGTATCCTTCGACCATCGCATCATAAAATTAGAGTTTTAATATTTTAGAAAATTGTCAAAGATTTCTCAATATCCTATAAAATTCTGATCTCTGTTTATGTGAAGATCGTGCGAAAATCTTGGCCACGGATTAAGTTTACTTGGAGCCTGCACAATGAGTTTGCTATACGATTTTATTCTCGCTTCTTCATCAATCAATCTCTGCGTCGAAGCTGTTTTTCTACGAATATAAACACATACACAGGCTCAATCCCAAAACTACGAATAAGCTTCCGTTCGTCGGTACTCGATCTTCCAGTTTCTCATGTAAAATGCGACGTAGCATCACGCGCGTGAAGAAAACTATCCAGAGAATGACCACCGGTGTGAATTTTTCAAGTTTCTCTAATGAAATTTATCGTCATTTCATAAAATTAAGAATTTGTAATTAAAAGAAATTTCTTTGCAAGAGGAAGATCCAGCGGACGATGTGTTTCTTACACGTATAATACCCGAACGCTTGGATTCGCTGAGCCAGAGCACTGGCTTCACGAGAGAAGAACTACGAAGAATGTATCGAGAATTCAAGCAACATTGTCCAGGCGGTGGTGCGACCAGCAGTGATCTCAAACCAGCTTACACGAAACTTTTTCCCCTCGGTGATTCAGCGAAATATGCACAGATCGTGTTCAATAAATTCGATCGTGACAAGGATGGCGTCGTGAGCTTTGGCGATCTTATCACGGGTCTGGCGTCAATCGTCAAAGGCGATACCGATCAAAAGATATCCTGGATATTCGGGTAGGCTTTTGCTGAAAATTCAATATGTTTATACTATTTTGTTAATATTTCAAAATTGTTTCATCGATTCGTTCTAGACTGTACGATTTGGACGGTGACGGTGTTATCACGCGGAACGAAATGATCGCAATTGTATCATCGATTTATGAAATGATTCGAGGTGATCGTTCTATAAGAACCGCAGTCAATAAACATGTCGAGAGACTCTTCAGAAAAATGGATTTGAATAAAGATGGTGTTATCTCGAAAGAGGAGTTTTTCACAAGCTGTCAAAACGTAAATTTTGCAAAGCCCTTTTTCTCATTTACCAAAATCGATTCGTTTAATTTTTATGATTTCATCTTGGTACTCTCTACACGATTTTATTTTTCTGTGCAGGATAAAGTTGTTCACGATCAACTGAATATATTCGATCGTTGCTTTTGGTGGTGAAAAAATTGTAAGAACGGACTTTATATCGTCGAATTAGTGGAATGATACAGAATTATGGGCAAAACTTCACCAAAGCCTTTTCTGTAGAATGTAAAAGACACAGGCGAGAAAGAAAGCAAATGCAAGGACGACTAGAGCTTTGTCGGTGACCTCGCGCCGCCCGTATTTCCCTAAAAGTTTGCCCGATTGAATTATGGCTTGTTGCTGATTTTCGAGCTCGTCTTTCGTGCTGGTTACCTTGTCCGAGGAAGTAACTGAAACGAAGATACGAGCGTTGTATGAAATTATCAATGATGGATATTTTATCGCAAAAGAATAAATGAATAACAAAAAGAATCAGTAAATTTTATATTAACCCAAAGTGTCTAATGTATCGGCGCTTCTCTGGGTCGTTTCAGCCAAATGCCTGGAAATACTGAGCAGCGTATCTGTTACTTTGTTAGAAGTATCGGTAAGATGTTTCTTGTCCCTTCTCAAACGAACCGCATTCTGATGTTCCTCGGGTAGGGAAGTTAATTCTTCCTTGGCCAGTTTGTCAATGACACAGGCGCTAACGATATTTGCCTTACGGAAGGCGGCTAAAGTCACGCTGAGTTGACTCTTGTGACTCTCGACTTTGGATAACAAATGTGCTTTTTTCTTTCCATCCGTTTCCGTTTCCGCTAGATTTATAAGGCGATTTATGCTCTCTCTTAAATTAACTATCTTTTCTCTGCCCTCTGTGTTGAGATCGTGCAAAAGCTCCAGTGGACCCATGCATTTTTGAATATCCTGTATAATTGAAACGGAATCAAAGATTAACGTTTACGCTCGGGAGAAAAGTGAGGTTATGTGTCATAAATAAATTAAGACTTGAATCGTACTTGAATTATACCGGTCACTTGGAGATGATTTTTAATGATTTCCTGGCATATGAGCGTCACTGTAGGATCCTCCAACTCCATATTTTGTATCACGTATAAATTATCTTGGATTCGTAACGGATGAACATTAATTCTCGCGAATTATTATATTTTTCTGGGACAAGAATGAGGTAACTATTGGATATGCATCAAATATCGCAAATCAAAACATTAATGATAGAATGTCTTTGGATTCCGACCGCATGCCGCAGACGACGAAACAGCT
Source organism: Netelia virgata (assembly GCA_951802705.1). Taxonomy (NCBI): domain Eukaryota; kingdom Metazoa; phylum Arthropoda; class Insecta; order Hymenoptera; family Ichneumonidae; genus Netelia; species Netelia virgata. The sequence continues at coordinate 38,229,304 of OX637865.1, read as the reverse complement.
GGTTGCTGTCATCGCTTTCGTGTTCAGCAGGTGGCGCCCTCATACCTGTAACTACCATACTACCATCATGAATGCATTATACCACACACACAGAGCCACAAAATTGCATTCACCGAAAAGAATGTTCACAGACATAATTTATTCCTTTTTTACAATTTAGGTATATTACAATGAGCTATGATACAACGGAGATTCGAGTATAATACCTAGAAATCGGCCTGCTGACGATAAATTCGCAATCTAAGTCGTCTGACGGAAAAACATCGGCCATGTTGCTTTTTTTCATTAAATTGTGACCAAAGAGAGCAAATGGCCCAGAGCATTCTCCGTATTGCGAATTACGTCAATTTTTCCTATTTTCGGGTCGTTTTACTCCGTTGCGACGATCAAGGAGGCAGAGAACAATTGAATTAATTTAACGCAAGCTGCTGATAACCGCTTGTGTGAAATCAGTCGTCGAGCTTTGCCCGCCAAGGTCTTTGGTAAGAACTTTGCCATCATTGAGAACGCGGTTCAGTGCGTCTCTTATCTGTTCAGCGTATCGGCGAAGATTCAAATGATGAAGAAGTTTGACTCCGCATAAAAGCATTGCCGTGGGATTAGCAACGTTCTTTCCCACGGCCTCGGAGTACGTGTGCCTCGCGCCCTGTTAATTATTACAAACAATTTTAAAGAGCGCGATTTTACAGAGTTTCTAAAATATATCGCTATAAAAAAATCATGTAAATCCGATTTTTTTTATTCTTACCGGTTCGAATACGACGCAGTCAGCACTGTAACTCGCACCAGCGACGACACCAGCGCCACCAACTAGCCCCGATGCAAGATTATCAACGATATTACCGTATAAATTCGGCATAACCATAACATCGAACTGATGAGGATTCGATACCATTTGCATCGTACAATTATCAACGATCATCGGTTCGAACTGTATTCTATACTTGGAAAATACGGAATTATAATATTCCTTCTTTAAAAAAAAAAGCAAAATTTGTTGTTTTTTTCTGAAAAATTAATGTTTTTCTTTACTTGGGATAGAGTTTGGCGATTTCCTGGCACGATTGAAGAAACAGACCATCGCCGAGTTTCATGATGTTGGCTTTGTGCACGCACGTGACCTTCTTGCGATTATTTTTAACAGCATAGTCGAATGCGAACTTGGCGATTCTCTGAGACTTGACTCGTGTAACGATTTTCAGGCACTCAACGACTCCCGGTACACCCTCGTGTTCCAGGGCCGAGTATTCGCCTTCCGTCTGTTCTCTTATTATGACACAGTCAACGTTCTGATGACGCGACTTGATGCCCGGCAATGATTTTACGTGAACGACGTTCGAGTACAGATCCAAATCCTTTCGGAGCTTCATGTTCAGGGTTTGAAGCTCGCCGGTGTGAGAATGGTCCGGGGTTGCAAGAATACCCTGTAGCATTTATTCAATGATTTTTTAAATAAATTATTATCCAGCGATGAAAGGCTAATGGATAACAATTGTTAATTTAAGGCATTTACAGTTTTCTCACCTTTAGACAAACGCGATTTCTAGCAATGCTGTTTGAAACCTGTTCGAGAGGGGCGCTCAAAGTGGGATTGACCTCGGATAGAAAATATGGCTCGAACTCAACAGGGACATTGGCAGCTTTGAAAACTTGCTGGACCGATACGACCAGTTCCGGGCCCACACCGTCTCCAGGAATAAGCGTACATTTTGTTTTGCCCTCTGCCTCAATAAACTGTGTAGAATTGTTTTTTTCTTTTAGTATTTATAATGTATAGAAGACGGAAAGTATGTTTATGGTACAACGTCGCTTACCGTTTCCTGATGACGGACGGTACTGGCATGGAGGGTGCGCACAGTCCCTTTTTGAGCTGCCTATAAAGTGGATTAATTATTTAATTATTTAGGAATATTAATTAGAATATTTGCTTTATAGCTATTTTTAAAAAAATGTGTCAAACTTTAGAACGTTTTGTGAAATATTTTTTTATTCTATTCACTCGAGCGGGAAGAACATTTTTTAACGTAATTTTGTGCTAAATACACTTTACTTCGTATTTCGAATTAAAAGTAAGTATATTTACTCTCACTTTCTGTTATATTTGGATGCTTCGTTTGAACAGGCGGTCCACGTTCGACATACACACACACACACAAACGCAAAATGATCATGTTACGTGCGAAAATTCGGCTGCTTCGCGATATGGTGTAATGGCGACGGCACATCGTCGAGCGACAAATATCGGACGCAAAGTGTCACCATTGTTTGTCCTAGGCGATTTAATGTTTCTAATGATAAATGAAACTATTGTTAACTTACCTGAGATATAGTTTTGCAAACGTTCCGAACGAGGAGAGACATTTTTTTGCTATTGAATGAGAGTACCTTTCGGCCGTACAGTAGTCAGGGCTAGCTCGCCAAATCGGACAAGAGGCGACCTCCGCGGCTGCAACTCGCAACAAGTTCATTCCCGTTCGTGACATGTCGGTAATGTTCGGCTCTGCTCGGTTCGACATCTATGATGCTTCGCTCGTCACCTTGTCGCCTATTTAACATTTTTAAATCATAATCTCTTGATAAATTGTTATAAAGCGATGAACAAACCGATCTTCCAAAATCGTTGGAATATACATGTATATTTTTCCAGCTCTCTCTCCATTTAAGCTCCACAAACGTGCGTGTTAAATATGTATACGTATGTATATGATGAAATAAACCTCACTAACACTACCGTAGAACGTGCGCGTTCGTGAGCTCGTAGTTCGTAGTGTGTCTTATAACTCTTATCACTATCAGCCCCGATAAAATATAACGCGATCAGTTGAACGCTGCGTTTCATTGCGAGCGTGTGTCCGTGGAAGCTGGTTTTCGGGATCTCGCGACAAAATAGTGATAACAGCCTGGAGAAATTAGTGTGTCGTGATGATTACCTCTCAAACACAGATATATTTTGCTTTAGTGTAGTTATATACATCGAAGTCAAGGAGATGTAGCTGAAGGCAGCAAATCTCACAGTGACCCGCACACAAGTCCTTCCGTGTTCCGTAAAGTCTATTTTTGTGAATATAGTACGTACTTTGGAGTTTTAATAAGCTGCATCGATCGTGATCGTTGCTTCGACGACAACGCGTGTCGCAATTGTTTCGGATACGACGTGGGAGTTACATCGTCTCTATCAAAATGCCCGACAAACAGGAAATATGTGGTGATTATTCGACGATATTTCTTATCATAAATATATACGCGGCGATCGCGTCAACCATAGTCCCTCGTTTATGCCTAACTCGTTTCAAAGATTGTTTTATTTTTGATTATCACTCATGCATCTTGTGTGCTCTTGTACGTGCACAGACGATCGTCGGATCAGTTTCGTATCGATAATGATAATCCCAAAGCCCGTGTTATATCTCTCGCGACACGAGACGACACGAAACTTTCAAGATTTTTTTTTTCGGGACGAAAGAAACGCGACATTTTTATTTTATTTTCAGCCACAATGGACGAGGCGGTGACGAAACATACTTTCAGAAAAAAAATCTGGAAGCACATAGAGGAAAACGTACTTGCCAATTTTCCATTGAGAGTCGACAACAGAATACCAAATTTCAAAGGCACAGCAGAGGCCGCCCAAAGAATTCTCGAGCTCGAAGAATTCAAGCGAGCTAGAACGATCAAGGTCAATCCGGATAAAGCGCAGGAACCTGTGCGCCTGTTGGCTTTGGAAGCAAACAAAGAGATTCTAGTGCCAATTCCTAGATTAAAGTCAGGATTGTTTCTTCATGTTGTGCCTGGCACCGACACCACCAAGGAGGAACTCAAAGATATTGCGACGAGACGAGGGTTTCAACAAGTTGGAAAACCGCTAGGACTCGATTCTAATATAAAGGTAATAGCGACGATGAAAAATCATTCGTCAGTATTAAAAAAACAAAATTAAGCTTTCTCAAGTTTTTCAATCTCATCGACTGCCGATTGTTAGCCTAAAAAAATACGCTCACTTTTTCCCAGGTCGATCTATTGGTCATCGGAGCTGTGTGCGTCAGTCGCTCCGGCTACAGAATCGGCAAGGGCGAAGGTTTCGCGGATCTCGAATTCGCAGTAATGATGAAAATGGGCGCAGTCGATCAAAACACAACGATAATAACGACTGTTCACGATTGCCAAATAGTCGACGATCTACCGTCTCATCTGTTCGAGAAATACGACGTACCAGTGGACATAATCGTCACCCCGACGCAGACGATCGTCGTTAACGAAAGATTGAAAAAGCCAACTGGCATATTTTGGGAAATATTAACACCCAGACGCGTAAAATTGATGCAAATACTTCAAGAATTGCTGGCGATGGAAGAAAAAGAGGGCAAGACGATTGTGCTCAAGGAGGAAGATTCGAACGACGAGAGACGTCGTTACGAAAGACCCTGGGTGAAAAAAGGTAAAGGAAAGAAAAATCCTCGAACGAAACGCGATACAACGGATTCGGACGGTACGGCGGTCGTCGAGGGTGGCGAGGTGAAAGAACGTAAGAACGAGCGCGAAGGTAGACGTAGCGTTTTGCCGCGAAGGCGTCGATTGAACGAGCGTAAGGGTGACGGGGATCGCGAATCTTCCGTTAACGAAAATAACGCCGATGAGACGCGCAAAGATCCTCGTCGACGCAAGCCTATGAGACCGCGAGCAAAAGCAAATTGCGACTTTTCCCTCAAATTATCTAACATCAAATCGGACGTGAGAGTAAGACACTTGAAGAAAGCGCTTCTCGAACGTGGTGTCAGAGCTAGCGACATCACCTGGCACGGTCACAGAGGATATTGCTATTTGCACTTTGGCAAATTGCGAAACAAAGATTCTCGACCCGACGAGCCGATCCAAGTTGACTCGATAGTCGCCAATCTCCAGTTGCTCAGACTCGGTGAAACCGCGACGACGGACGCCAAGCAGGATGATTACATCGTCGTCGAACCGGCAAAACCGATGACTAGAATCGAAATAACCGACATAGTTACCGTTTAGTCGAATTATTTTTCGTTCGAAATCTCCCTTATCTCTCTTTTTATCTCTATCACGAAGCTTAGAGAACACACGTGGCGTTACGTTCAGCCATGCGGTTTTTTCATTTATTTTTTTAGATAATAATAACAGCGATATCGCAATATTGTTCTTCTTGATTAAGGTATATATATATATATATATATATATATATATATATATATATATATATATATACATACGTAAAATAGATTTATTCTTGGGACTCTTTTTCGACAGAGAAACAAAAATTGAACAATTTTACGGAATATACATAAACTCGGGGAAAGTCTAATTCGCGCGTAAATTCGCACGAACGCTTTTCTCGTTATTCGGGCGATATTCAAATCGGTGATGGAAACAAATCCTTTTTTCCTTTCTTTTGGCGAATTATAACGAAATAAAATTTAGTCCGTTCATGACAATTGGAAAATCGCGTTCGAGGGTCGAAACGAGAGGCAAAACAAAAAATAATCGTTTCGTCCGTAAAAACATATCTTATTTTCTGATATATCTGCAGTACAGAGAAAAAGAAGACAAAAAAAAAGAAAAGAAAACTGTTGCTCGGTAACGCGCAAATTTTTGCTGATATCTAATCGTGATTTCTGGTAGGTCGATAATGAAAACGGAATAACGTAAATTAATAACTTCGATATTCATTGTTCCACGGTGCTTGCAATATATATATATATATATATATATATATATATATGTAATATTAAAAACGGCTAACGAAATAGTCGGGCTATTCGCTAATCTAAAAAAAAATGAGAAAAAAAACAAAAAAAAACGTCGGGAAAAATAATTGCGGTAGTTCGCATCGATCATTAATAATAACTTTGTCTTCCCGACACTATCGATAGTGAGAATCTTGTGTATATTTTTCTGAAGAGATATTTTCACACGGCTTTCCCTCGTAATTGCATGAGAGATATAACGTCGGTTCTACAAAAAGGGGAAAAAACAATCCTAAGTGTTAAATAACGAATGAGTTACATTTTGACGCTTTATCCGCTTCGAGGCGTGCTCTTTTACGGGCTTCCATGTTGAATCTCGAACAGCCACTAAAAGAAAAAAAAAAACGCGAACGAGAAAAAAAAAGAAAAAAAAGAAAATAAAAAAAAAAGCATAATACGAATAATATACGGGCCAGCCGTCGTAGCGACAAAAGGAACGGCAATACTTTGTGATATTAACGTATATAATTTGTTACTTTTATTATTTTCGAATTTTTCGTTTCTAATTATCTTTCAATTAGCGATAACGTTGATCAATATTAGTCCTAACAATGATTTTTGTTATTTTACCCTAGAGATTAATCCTTTCCTTGACGATGGGCTTATCTTCGTTCGATCGATCGTCCTTTTTTTTTTTTTTTCTGTTTTATGTACCGCGATATAATCACCATTCGAAGCACATTTCGAGCTTTGACCGCTCGCGAGGAATTGAGTTAAAAAACGATCGATAAAGCTACCAACGTTAAAATACGGTAATTTTACTTTTCGGCGTATACAAAGCTCTCTATCTATTATATTCTCGTATCGATGATCGATCGTTATATTAACGGCCGCGATAAGCGCGCGCACAATTATTTTTGTGATTAATCAAGAAGGCTTGAAAAAGAAAAGAAAGCATATGATAAAAACATATGAGAATAAAAGAAAATTAATAATAATAATAATAATTCGAGAATGACATATTTTTCTATCGTTTTTATCGTTATTAATTTCAAAGTTGCATTTATATACTTTGCTCGTTGCTGGAATAATGTAGAAGAGACGCTCTCTTTTTCTCCGGTAAAGGAGGATGTCGTCGACAAATAAATAAACTTGTAGTTTCGACAAAAAAAAAAGAAGAATTCTGGCTCGTTATTGTTCCCTTCCTTTCGTACACACGTTGTCAATGTAAAACGGAGAATTATCAGCTTATTAGGAGCACGTCGTTAGTGAATTTCGAATTACAATAGAATAACGTCGTGAGATCGGCCAGTGGAATTATCACACAGCGCTTTATTGACATCGAGATTTACATCAAAGTGTACGCATTTTTTTTTGTATCTTTTGGTTTTCAGCTTCTCGGTACATTTGAAGCGTTGGAGCACGTTGACTTTTTCAAATATTAGCTAGAGGGTGAAATATTTCTATCGGGGGATTGGATTTTATTTTTCTTATCGTTATCGTTCGACTGGCAAGTTTGCGCATTTTTTTTTCGTCGCCCATTTTGCTCTCCCGTTTTCTGATTATTCTTTAACGATTAAAGTGCTACATTATTTTATAAGGCGTTCCGTTCATCATGGTCATCCTCGACTGCAATTTACGTTTTATAAATCGTCCGTCAATCCATTGCCGATAACGCTACGTTTGGTCCAGAGATCGGCATTCGTACGATTTTTGTTTTTTTCCCCCCGAGGCACTATTACGTAATTATTCGTAGAAACCACTTTTATCCCTTCGAAGACTTTTTTTTTAATGCTCATTTATTGCACAGTACTTTTTTCAATATTTATTACCCGATTTCCGAGCAATCGATTAGATTGACCATGCGAAAAATTCGTACGGATAGTTACTAAGCGGTATAATGTTGTTTTTTTAAAAAAATTTTCGTTTTGTTCTTTTAAATAGAATATCTAATCGCCCACAACGCCACGAAACTCCACTCGTTTAGCCTGCTGCGTTGAGCTAAACGTATAGAATAAAAAGTACAAATTTGTAACGTTTTTCCCCCGTTTGTCCATCGTTAAGCGAGATGCGACGAGACTATTCGCGTTTTCGAACGATGGAATAATTAAATCCAAGCTTTTCTTCGGCTCGTAACGTTCGAAAAAACTCGATAAAAAGTAAATGAAATAAAAAAATCTTTGGTTATTTAGGAAGTTGAAGGTTCGGGACTGGCGTCGATGTAATCGATTTCGGAGGACGATGTCGTGGCGCTTCTTCGTCGATTGGGTCGAGGCGATGCCCCGATTCTCGCTTTTACGTTTGCCGAAGAGATGTTCAAACGACTACCGGGTCTCGCGTGCTGTTTGTGCCTTTGGTGCTTTATTCTGTTACGATAAATGCAATTCTTTCGTGGTTCCCTTATTTATAATTAATTTTCAACGATATTATGGTATATTATTTTATATTTGGTACCTCAGTCTCTCCTCGGCTCCCATCATGGCAGTATTGAGCTCCTCCTCCCAGAGTTTTTCTTTTCTCTCGCGCTCGATTCTTTCCATCTCTCTTTCCCTGTTGTAAACTCTGTATTCCGGTATGTAGGCGAGTCTCGTGATATCGCTCGTTGCAAAACCAGCGCCGATTCCGGCATTGCCTAATATTGGATCGTGATCGGCGGGTGGATGACTCAAATCGCTGGCTCTAAGAGATCTGAGCAAATAAAAATCAATCGATTCTTAAACTTCGATTAAACGCCAAACAGTATTTTTCCAGCATTGCAACGATAATAATTCGTCATTAATTAAATAATTAAATCGATTTAACACGAAAGAGTAAAGGACACATTTTTTAAAGACTGTTTTATCGACCGTGAGAAAGGTTCGATAAATAACGCAAATCCTCGAACCTCTGTTTCGCCAAACGCTTTTTCTTCTTATGAAGCGGCTTCGTCTCGATGATCATCTCCTCCAGCTCGAACGTAGGATCGCAATTGAGATGATCCTTCGGCGGTGTGAACAGAGGTTTTATCTGTTTTCTCAGTACTTTATCGAAATCAAGACTTTTCATTATGCGCAGTTGTTTCAACTCGTCGAGGGTCGATATACGATTTTCTGGCGAGTGAGTGAGCAGCCTTTCCAGTAGTTCGCATATCGAGGAACTCCAATGAGGCGCGGTATGTCGTTCAGCCTGTTACAATTATAGAGATAATGGAAGGTGAGAGAGCTTTGGTATCGTTGTAAGGAATATTGCACGTTGGGAAAGCTCGGCTTTCATCCCCCCCTCGTGACTTTGCATTCGGTGGGATTAAAACGGTCGAGGAGGAGATACGACGTGAGTCCTCGAAGAGCCCTCGAGGGACTGAGAAACTTAATTGGATGGTACACATTTAAATATATTCAGTAGACGTCTGATAAATTGTTTGCGCTAAGTGAGCGTTCGCCATGAAAAAGACGGCCTCAATTCGAGCGAAGCGAATTTTTTTTCGTACCAAGACCCGAACAACCACGAATCGAATTTACTCACCTGGATAATTCCAAGGGCCTCCCTGTGACTCGTAGCGGCGTGCAAAGAATAGGGTCGAGTACCAGCGAGTGTTTCCCAAGCAAGAATACCGAGGCTCCACCAATCGACCGGATATCCGTAACCCTGGACATTGTACTCCTCGCACGAGCACATGTAAATCTCCGGAGCTAACCAGTGTGACAAGAATGATATTTTTTTGTTTGAATTCGTTTTAAAATTCAGTGGAACTCTGTAGAATTTTATACTCGTCGCGTTTTATCATATATCGCTCGTCGAAACGTTAACGTCAAAAGTATATATGATACAATTTGTTTTTTTTTCTATCGACTTTAAGGCCAAAATAATGAACTAACGAAACTTGAAAGGAAGAAAGAGAGCGCTGTGAGGCGAGAATAAATAAGATAAGAGATCGTATTATGTATTATTGTAAATTGCCTTTTTCATAATTGCCCGAGACTTTGAAGAGGGAAGAAGTTGCAACGCAATAGAGGCACGTGCGATATAGTCGAGTAGATAGTAGTATGTAGTAGCGAACCGAGAGTTTGTCCCTTCACCTATGTATGGCTTCGTTCCTGACATCGAAGTTGCTTGATGTTCGCCCTCGAGCACCGTCGCGATATTGAAATCCGTCACGTGTGCGTGTCCTGAAAAGTTTTAATACCGTTGATTAAATCCTTCCATTCATGAAGATACAAAACAGGTGTACTAATTTCCTCCTGCGGCGGATTATTATCCGTCGACATTAAAATTGTGCATATTTAACGTAGCTGTCGCAAATGAGCCATGAGGAAGAGCTTTTCAGTGGTAGCGATCCTGAGTCTTCGATTATTGTCTTCATAATGGAACATTGAGTCTGGGGGTCGTATAATGGATCGTGCGGCAAAGGGTCGCGGAGTACATCGCAGACGCTATTATACCTGACTGTATAGACCGTGTACATAGAGACGGGTGGTATTTGGGACTCGAGAAACCTGTCTAAATGATGCAAAAGCTATTTCAATCGTCAAACAAGCCCGAGGGACTGCGATGAATGGGAGAAAAATACCACCGCGTCCCTCGCGACGTAGGTTATGTTCAAATCTCTTTCTTACTAGACGCTACTTCGCCATGACAATTCATTTATTTCTTCCGTCAACTGTATTTGAGGAAAGAGTTTCGACACCGTACACCACAACTTTTTATCAAAAATTGAAAAGAAAAATATATATATTTTTTTTCATTTTTTCGTATTTTCAATCTTCACTGACAAAAGAACGTCGACAGACCGGAAAATAATCTGTTACCTCCACTCGTTACGCGTCAGGTTCATTATCGTCGCACTATTAAACGATATTACGCGGAAAAATAACATTGTTTACGTTTTTAAATTCGAGGTATATGATAATAACATTTTTTTTAAATGAGAGAAAACTGAGAAAACGTGTTTTTTCTCGTCCTATAGTTATTTCTCCGTTCATCCAGTTCGCTTATTACGCAACATGAAAATATACGTCGACGAGAGGATTATTCGTCCCGTTGCGTGTTTATTACTGTTGTAACCGAGCTTTCGCACTGTTAGCTAAATCCATGCTCATGTGTTTCATTCTTTTGGCGTCGTGCCAATCTACCGAAAACGCGTCGAACGTGCGTGTACACTTCGCAATTGTTTCGTGTGTTCATGCTGCATGTGTATGAAAGCAGTTGTTGAGTTGATAATTGAAGATTTTGACGTGATAACGTCAAATAACGTCAGTCTCGTTAAATTCCATTCGTTCAGATCGAACTGATAAGCCGACGATACAGATATACATAGAGTTTATTGTTCAATCCTCTTCTTGCCAATGGTCTCTCCGGACCAATCACCGTTAAGCTCGCTGTATTATTGCGCGAACGTTTCCATTATTATGCGCATTTAGAGTTCCGTTCGTCGGGTGCGTTCAGTCCGACAACTTCGCATTCGTACGTACGCCGAGGGTTCGCGAACGAGGTTTCGATAATTCGTGGTCAAGCCATGAGACGTTTATTGAAAATTCCAATGCACGAGAAGCTTCGCTGTACCGTGAGCGCCAACGGGTAAATATTAGCCGGTACGTGGCCATATTCGAGAAGGCAAATCTTTAAAGCTTTCGCTTACTCGTGTTAATGTCCTCGTTCACACCGCGGGCGGAATCTTTTCATAATAGAAAAACGTTCTCTCTTTCTTTCAACGCGACTTTTCTTATTAACGGTTATTTCGTTTTTTCTTCCTGGTAAACGCCGTGAAAACCTTCGATGATTCAACGCGAGACGAAGCTAAATTGCTTTTTTCTTAAAGCTATCGCGGTGAAACGTATCTCGGGAGGTTGCCCCGGGGGCTTGTACAACGGCGTATTGCCTTTTATATTATCACCATGGGAGCTAAGGCTCGTGCGATGAGGGGGTTACGAGGGTCGTGAGGAAAATTGTCGTCCCGCTTATTTTCTCGGTTCGTAAATTTTTTATTTCGAGCTACGAATCGGTGCGAGGGTTGGAACGAAGTTGTCCAATCTTTTGCCATGGAGCGGATAAACGTTATACGGTAAATTAATACACAGTTTTCAGAAAATTATCGATTTTTCATCGTAAAATAACAATTTCTTGTCTCTGCGAGCGAAGATGTTTCGATGAAAGTTTTTTTTTAATACTTTGAAACTTAAAAGTTATTAATCTAGTCGGAAACCTTTGAATTTCAAAACTGTAATAACCTTTATATGAAAAAAAATGTCGGAGGGACCAGAGACTAGCTTTGCCCGCTGTTCAATGAAACTTTATGGGAAAGGAAATTATTTTTAAATTCGTTGTAAATTGCTCGTCGGAAACAAAGTGAGGTAAGCTTCGAACGTTCGCAATATAAATTCTTTTGACATCGTATAGAAATATCGTCGACGATAAAAATCGCAGAGAATAAAGGTAATCGGCGAATGTTATTAAATGAAAAAAGTCGATGATCGAACGTATACAAACTTTCGAAAAATTCAAACTCGATATTATTTCATTTTTCTTTGCAACGCCTGCCGAAGATTTTTCAAGCTTGTCGATGGATCGATTATGATTTAAAAAATGTTCTTGAATATTAAATACAATAAAGAATTAAATAATATTATATTACATTTATAAACAAAAGAAGTGAGTGGCGCAGCGGCAAGAGTTCGGATTCGTAATGCGAGGGTCGCGGGTTCGAGTCCCCGTGCGGGAAACCATATTTATAAAATAATAAATAATATTATATTAATATAATTAATATTAAATAACTAATTGGACGAATTAATTAACCGATTAAAAAAAGCACTGTACATATATTAAAAATATATATAGTTGAGAATGTGGAGGAGCCATGGAGGTACCGGTCGGAGGAAGGTGCGAGTGGAAAGGACAAGGAAATGTGGGCAAGGCTAAGCTGCGGTAACGTTGGGAGAGCCGGAAAAAAGGTGAAAACGAAGTGGGTATGCAGAATGTGTAATGAGGAGGAGGAAAAACGATGGAGCACATGTGTTAGTATGTAAGAGAGGAAGAGAATTAGTTAAGGAAAAAAGCAGGAGAGAAATTGAAATTTGGATGACAGGAAAGGAGGAGAGCATGTTAAAAGAAGAGCTGCGAAGGCGCTAAGAGGAAAGTTAGATAGACGAATAGGGAGATGGAAAAGGAGTGTAAGAGTGGGCTGGAAACAAGAGGGGAGGAGGGTGAGGAAAGAGAATGAAAATGTAAAAACGGGGGAGGTTTTGTAAAAAAAACTGTAAAAGTTGTGCAAATAATACTCTATTATTATTATTATTATTATTAAAAATATAACTTACCATCCTCGTCCAGGAGAATATTGTCCGGTTTGATGTCCCTGTGTACAATCTTGTGGCTCCGTAGATAATCGAGGGCGAGAGCGATCTCTGCGACGTAAAGCACGACGCTCTCCTCGGTAAACGGAACTTGTTGCTGTATATGATATCTCAGATCACCACCGAGTAAAAGATCCGATACCATGAAGAGATCCTCCTCGTCTGAAAAGTGAGACGTGACGTCGCAACTTTTTCGCTCTTTCTTCGTCGGTTATTCTTTTTTTTTTTCGTCCCAGGACGCTTTGTACAAAAGAGAGGAAAAACATGGTACCATGGAGGGCGTCTTCGACGCGAATTTCGCGACGATTAATCATCGCGTCGTGTTTTGCACGACGGAGATGGAGCGATACGAGTCGAGAGGAGGGATGGGGAAACGAGGGAACGAGTACGAGATCGGTCGACGTCGAGCATGACGAGTCGACGTTTATATCGAGTGAACGGATCGTTGGTATTTAGTCTCGTCGAAGGGACGAAAAAAGGGGGCGAGAGGGGGCTTCTTACCTTGAAAGCTGAACCAAAGATTGACGAGACAGGGATGTTCCAATTTCGAGAGAATCTCGACCTCCCTCGCTACGTTTCTCAACGCACCCTTCTCGGCGCATTCGCCCTTGTGAACATACTTCATCGCGTACATGTTGCCGGTACGATCGCGTTTTTGTACGATGCAAACCTTCGTATCGAGAGTTAAAGAGAATTATAAAAAAAAAATTATGAAATAAAAGAACCAATTTTTCGTGTGATGGAAAAAAAGACGAGTTATTTATGAATTGTAAGGGTGGAAGATTTATTTTAAGGGTTTTTTTGTTTTGTTTTGTTTTCTCACCTTGCCGAAACTACCCTTGCCGATCGCTCGCAATATTTGGAAATGATCGAAATTCACTGCGAAAGAGAAAACGGAATGACGCGGTTACGAGACGTTCACGCTCGATCGCCCGATCGAACGTGATTAGTAATTATCTCAATACCGATGATTGACGAGTGAAATTGTTAAGAATTGATCAAACGTCAATAAAGTGAATAAAACAAATAAAATAAATAAGATAAATAAGGTAAACAAGATAAACAAGATAAACAAGATAAATAAAATAAATAAAATAAATAAGATAAATAAAATAAATCAGATAAATAAGATAAATAAGTTAATCAAGATAAACAAGATAAAATAAATCTGATAAATAAGATAAATAAAAGAAATTAGATAAATCCGATAAGTAGGATAGATAAGATAAATAAAATAAATAAGATAAGTAAGATAAATACGATAAATAAGATAAATAAGATAAAAAAATAAAATATTATAAATAAAAATGATTAATAATCGATAATTAATCATTGTATAAAAGATAGTAGTAAACTTTATTCCGTGTCTGCCCTTGCGGCTTTTTACATCTCCTCCTTCCATTACAAACTAAACTTATTCCTAAATTCTTACAACCTTTCATATTTTATAAAAGATAATTAAAACCACAAATTATTTCGGTGTATTAAAAAATGTGCGGGTGAGAAATAACGTCAGCGAATAAAACGCGAAAGTTTCATAAAGTATAAATTATTATATAGGAAGAAAATAACAAGAGCCTTCGATTAAAAAATAATTTAAGATTGAAGAATTTTCTATTTTAATTGGAAGATCCTTGTTTTTAAATATGAACGCGCCATATTTCTCATAATGTACACAGTGGAAAGGAAAGAAAATTAGTTTCAATTAAAAAACTGCAAATTTGAAGAATTTTTCGAAAAAATTGGGAAGATTTTATATTTTGTTTTTTTTTTCTAAATAAGCAATTAAAAACTTAATTTAAAAAAAAGAGAAACTTTAATTTAAAAAGTTAGAAATCTTAAGAACGTAAAATATAGGTTTTTAACTTTCCGCATTCTTCGCTTATTTTTCGTTGCATATTTCTTTACGCGCCGGCAACGCATTCAGCGATCCTATTTCCGTATTTCCCCCAAGCGGCCCGTTTTACCGTTTACCCTGGTGCGAATATCAAGTAAACAAAATTTTCTAAGCAAAACAAAGCGAGCGTTGCATTTGGCTCACCTTCTTCGCCTGGGGTGGGAATACTCCGCGTCGATTGGTTTCCACCCATTGTATAATTTAATGCTTCTCGCGATAAATTCGCAAGCAGATATTCGATGAGAAACGTCGGGACGGCTTATTAAACGCGACACCGACGACGATTTCAACGTCTTTGTCGAAACGCACGTTATTCTCGAGCATCTTACAAGTCAAGCTAATGAATGCCCACCACTGTTTTGCGTTTTGTTTACTCCGCCACAAGTATCATTCGCACTCGTGATATTTTCCAATCGAAGTACATAACGATATCGTTGCACATGACATAATTCAACGTTAGGTACGAGACGACGATACGATCGTTATATTTATTTCACATTAATTCTAGTTTCAATAATATCGTAAGTGTGAAACCACTTTCGATAATATCATGATTCGAGAATGTGTTTGCGTTCAACGCCGGGGAAGCGTCGTGAAAAATGAATACCGACAGCAACGGTCGGCGGCGACGACTGAGCGAGAGAGAGAGAGAAGGCCCGACTCGGCACACGCGAGAGCTTTTTCGCGCATGCGTTGTCGCCACGCCTCCGCTGAAGCTCTCGTGCGGTGGTACCTCCGCCCCACCACTACCCCCACTATCCTACTCGTGTCGCCATTATCGCTCGTTCCTGCCTCTCTCGCGCCTATACATCCTCGCTCCTGTTCTCGCGCTATCTCACTCGCTCTTGCGGTTGTCGGACACGCTGCTCTACAAATAAAACGTTCGGTTTTCGAGCGTTCTTTTTTTTCTCGCTCTAACGCATTATTCTATAACAATATTACACGATGTATTGGAAACGAGCGCGAACAACAGTCGCGTAGCATCGACGTTATGGTAGCTTCCGTACTGACCGCAAGGACGTTATGTACCCGTTTATCACCCGGTAGTTCGACGATTTTGTTTCTCGTCGAATGTACGCACGTGCTCGAGAAATATTCTTTTTTTTTTATACGTATATTCGATATTGCCACTCCTTTTATCGGTAGTCATCCTCGCTTCACTCGATTCGTTTAGTTCTTTTTTTTATTGTCTTCTTCCTTCCACTCCTTTTCCTGGAACGCTTCACGGAATTTCGAGGGTCGATAAAAGGCTGGCCCTCGGCTATCGCGAAAGCCCCGGTGAAGCCGAAAAGAAAGATGGGAATATCAATATCGCGGACAGGAGGGAGAACAAATATTTGAAATATTTACCTGTGAGCCTCGAGCCTTTTTTTCCTCTATCTCTCTGCCAAGATATTCGAGCTTTATCGAGAATAAAAAAAAATTGATAAAAATTTCAAACCTTCCTTCGATAAATCGTCGCTGTTCTCGCGTACGACGTCGAATAATTTAGAATTTTCTGAATGTGAACAAAAAAAATATGAAATTAAAAAAAAAGCACCGGAATATTTCTAGGAAATAATAAATAGAATAAATCCATCGAAGCGACCGGATTATTTTGTTTCCACGAAAAAAAAACAGAGATACATATATTAATTCGCTTCGCACGAAAAATTCATACATATTTCATCCCCGTCTGTGTTACACATTGGCAATCATCGCGTGCAAATTATCACGCGATACCGAGTAAAAAATCGATCGTCTAATGGCGATAAAGCCCTCGGAAACGGGTCGTATAGGAATTTGTACGAACTCATTCGTGCGGGCTAAATTCGCTTTTTCGGACATAAGGATACGGGGCAAAGGACGAGAGATTAGGTAATTTGGTAAACTCGATTTCTAACGAAGAAGGGATTGGTACGACGACGTTGGGGGAAACTGTAGTAAGGAGGGTATTCCCAATCGGAAGAGGGATCCGCGTGATTGGATTGCTGAAACGTTACTATCGACAGAGAGAGAGACAGAGAGCGAGCGACAGAGAGAGAGAGAGAGATAGAGAGAGAGAGAGAGTGCGAGCGAGCGAGCGAGGGAGAGAGAGAGAGAGAGAGAGAGAGAGAGAGAGAGAGAGAGAGAGAGGGCGAGCGAGAGTGAGGGCGAGCGAGAGTGAGAGGGCGAGCGAGAGTGAGAGGGCGAACGAGAGAGAGCGAGAGGGGGGGGGGGAGACAGGCCTTAATGAATCTCGACGAGAGACGACGGTGGAGGAAAACGGGGTAGATTGAGAGACTTGTGGCGAAGGGAGGAAAGCGCATAAGCGAGATCTCGTTACCGTGATCACGAGAACGACCCCCCCCCCCCCCCCCCCCCCCCCCCCCCCCCTTCTCCTCTTCTCTTCGGCCGAGGAGGACGATAAAAAAAAGAAAAGAAGAAAAAGATCGACCCGTGGTGAATGGAGGATAAGAGAGTTTCCTATGGCGACTGCTGTTTTATTTCCGCTCTTTCACGTTTATGCTCGCCGCCGTAAAATCCTCGTCGCGCTGCACAACTTCTTGTCTATCGGAGCGTATCGAGCTTTTTCTTCGTCCTAAGGAGGAATTACTTGAAACGAGAATATAACTAGAATGTATTTTCTTCTAAATTAGCTGAATTAAAATAAAATAAGAAGTTTATGTTACACGTCTTTTTATTTTGAAGTTTTTACGTTATGCTCGCTGGGAAAATTCTTGGGTTTGGGCAATACGAGCTTTTTCTTCGACCTTAAGGATTCATGTGGAATAAAAAAAAATACAATTAGAACGTATTCTTCTTTTGTTTTAATTGACTTAGTTACTTTGAGAATTTTTGTGTAATAATTAAATATATAAAATAATATGTTTAATTGGATAAAAAGAACAATATAATTTTTTTTAGGGAATTGTTATAATAGTGAAAAAAATTTTAAATTGTTATTTTTTTTCGGGAGTAATTATTCGCGTGGGAAACGATGAAAATGTTTGAATATTTTTCGATATTTATTTAAGTATTTAATTGTCTGGAAACGATTGCACTCGGGTGAATTTTCAAGGAATTGGTAATTGAAAATGAGAAAGTAAATAAAGAGTCCTGCGGCTATTTAAACTATCGCAGGCTGTTTAAATATTGTATACGTTTCTACGAATAATACGTGCTCGAACTTCCTCGAAAATTCTTCTCGCTCGAGCTTTTGCTCGAGTACGCTACGTCGGGGAATTCGCTCGATTTAAATCGCCTGAGTATGTTGGAGGATCGAGTGTACGTTCCCGTGAAGCATTCTCCGTGGGCGTGAAGCTTTCCATACTTGTACATTTTACATAAAATTTGAAAATACTGACTAAAAAAAAATGTTTTTTCCGTAAATCGATGAAATATTTTTTCATCCAAAAATACTTTGTAAGAAGTTTGCGAAATCGGAATTTTTTCGTACAACACGAATACAACAATTTTATTCTCTATTTATCTCAATTTGTCGGTCGGAAGCTGAAACATGTGAATTTTCCGATTTTTTAATCTTTTTGGTTGACAAATTTCGATAAACCGAGAATAAAAACGTGATATTCGTGTTTTACGGGAAATTTTGAATTTTGCAACCACCCTACAAAATATATTTGAAGGAAAAAAATTTCGACCCCCTTAAGGTTTCGAAAGTTCAAAATCATGATCTACTTCCGAGACTTCCGGTCGGTCGAAAAATCAAAAATTTCTTTTCATCCAAAAATACTTTGTAAAGAATTTTGCGAAATCGACAATTCCCCATATAACACGAACGTGACGTCATCGTTCAAGATTTTTACGATTATGCAGGTCAAAAATAGCAAAAAAACGTCATAATGTACAATTCTTTTAATATTTTCTAGCAAATTTTTAAAAATCAGGAATGCGTATTTAACACGCACGCTCTACTGGAAATTTCCGATTCCATAAGCACACTACGAGGTTAGCTTAATGATCGTGATGATCGAACGCACTACTCTCTCGTGTCGTACACTACCGCAACATAACCTCTCTCCGCGTATGACGCTACGCCACCGATGACTAGATATATCGAAACATTTGCCGGCTAGGCTATATTTATATATACCAAGGAAGGATACATAGATATGTACCGTCGGGTTACAAGAGTTAAGGGGAATAATAGGACACACAGCTCGAGTTTCAGGATCAATAACCGTTACGGTGGTAAAACGTCGCACTAGAGAGAGAGAAAGCCTGAGAGAGACGACTAGAACGACGGCGACGCCGTGTTGCCGGGAGATCGACATACGTCGCCTCTGTGAACTATTTTCTAACGATCTATATATCCTCATCCCTGTTACGCTTCGAGCAATACTACGGTAAATCGCGCGTAAAGTGTTATCTCGTCGACGGTGGAATTCGATGAAAAAGCTCTGTTGCACTCGATACGAGCAATCGTAATGGATGTGTACACACAGTTGCTGATCAAATACTGTCCTCCATCGTATTTCACAAATATCAACGGTACCGAATATGCGGGTACGCATCGACGTCGACGAAACATAAAACGAGCTGGAAAGGTGGGACAGGTGCTCGACAGTTGCACATTTTTCGAAGACATTCCCCGGTTGCGTCCTGAGGAATTTGGGCGAGGAATGTAAACTCGATACAGAGTTGATAAAAAGCTGGATTACTTTTTATCAAGCCTATAGATCGATAGTTTTTCTGGAACGATGAGTACAAGTAGTCTTATTTCTTCGTAAAAAATATTTCATGTTTCTTTGTCCCAGTCCGATTTATTTCCTATTTACGCTTGATCCTTCCCTTCTTGTTTCTTTAAAAATCTTTGTTTTTGTTTGTTACGCCCTCTATGTTTTCTAAACGCATCCATATTTCGTATTTTGCTCGCCCGGCCATGTTTTTCTGTTTCCTAACCTCACTTAATGTTTCCATAAAGATGTTTATTTTCATAAAACGGTTATATTGAAAGTCGACAAAAAACGAATATCTGCATTATTCTTTTCTCTCTTTCTCTCTCTTGGCTCACGTATCACAATAAAAAAAACCTCGACTGAGAACCTCTGTAGTCTTTTCTCTACCTGCGGCACACTCTGTTTGACCGCGGAGCGTGTCACACGCCCGTTGGGTTACTGCACTTCGTTGCAGGCGAAACGCACTATAGCTTGATAAATAGTGGGGTATGAAGTGAGCGGTATAGTACGGTCTTTATAGCGTGTAACAGACTGAATTATTTTGAGACTGTGGTAGTATTACACTAAACTCTATCGGGTACTCGTATATGCGCCTATAGTGTATCGTGTATATCCTGCTCTAGTATTAGTGCGAGGAGGAAGAGAGAGAGAGGCGCTAGTAGCGTACTTGATGAGAACGAGAAGGATGGAGAGCTCATTGCGGAGGAGCCAAAGGACACGACCAGCATAAAAGCGAAGCGCGGCGAGGATAGGCTGAAAGCCCCTTTTATTTCCAGGCTAGAGTGTCCTCTCGTAAAATCGTGCGAGACAAGCATTCCGCCTATTTATTTTCCTGGCCTTTCGTTGAAACTGACCGTTTCGTCATCAGGATTAACCAGGCAGCGGATGCGGCCATGTCGGTCAGTTTCAACGAAAACTTCCGGTATACATACCGCGCTTATATTGTCCGGTACATATGTACGTAACGTACCGTCCGTATTATATATCGGAGGGGATAGAAGCGACGTGGTGGAATCGAGAGAATAGAACCGGCATGAAAAAAAAGGACGACGAGAACGATTTTTCGGTACGGGACTGGAGACGAAGCAGGCAGGGTAGGCAGTTTGTGCAGCAGGCCGGTAATATCGCGTTTTAACTCGGTTCCAGGTGTTGTAGTTTAGTCGACGTCAGTCGGTCCTCGCACGAGCCTTCGAGCGATTCGGTTACAGTAGAACAGAGATTGTCATACGGAGAAAGAAAGAGAGAGAAAACGGCACGGAAGAATTTTATACTAGAAGTATATTATAACTAACGCACGAGAGGCAACGGGCGATTGTGAGGCTTTGCTCGCCAACTTGCGTCTGCCTCTTCCGACTGGCCGACCAAAGCACACTCCTCTGGTCGTAGTGTTGTATACCGTCTGGACACACGGACACAAACACGCATACACACACACAACCCCGATTCTCCTTTTCGCTGGTTTGCCGCTGTTGCTTTCCCTCTCGTCATCGTTTTCGTCGGCGTCGCTCGGCCCAGCAGCTCGGCACACGCACCACGCGCGTCCCACGACGCCGACGATTACTTTGTTGTGTCGTTCTCGTTGTCTCGGGACACTCGGGGAATTATAAACTCCGGCCAGGCCAGTAGAGACGAGTGCGGCCGCGAAGATAACATCACGTCTCGTGCGGGTTTTCGACGTTTCTGCGAGAGAAAATCCAATTTTGCATCTTACGTCTGTATATATAAATTTGCGGAAATATATATATATATATATATATATATATATATATATAAATTCGATCGAGCTACGTGACTGTTTTACCGAGTGAGTGGTAACAACTTCAGGATTATCTTGTTGCACACGAAATTTCGTCGAGGGTGAAAATTCCTCAATTTTCAATAATTCGTTCGCCTTCTATGGATCGTTGAATCGCTTCTCCGTCCAATTTCAAGACTGATCCGCGAAGAAAAACGAAAATATTCAAGAAGCCATAATGTTTATTGTTAAATATTGACAATCGACGAATGAAGAACCGAGTTACATATTGCGCAAATGTGGAAGAAATAAACGAATAAAGGATTAACGCGAAGTACGAAAAATCTCTCTCTTTGTCGTCGTATTCGACAGATATATATATCCGTTACGTTGTTATACCTATAGATTGTTGTTATTATTTTTCGAGTGATAGAAATATTCGCTCGTCCGAAGCGTCCGGTTCTCGCACTTAGGCACGCGCTCTTACGGACAAACAGAAATGTACGAGCTTTTCACTGTACAACATTGTAAACAATAAAGCTTGGCGGTTGAAACGAACGCGGACGAGGTAGAGATATTGTGCAGGGAAACGTGACTGGTAAGGACGGATATACCACGTAATGGTAGAGTGAAGAAGAAAAAGAAGAAGAGGAGAAAGAAGAAGAAACTAAGGAGTGGGATAATAAAAGGGAGAAGAGGTAGAGCCGAGACAATCCAATAGCCGAGCCTCGTCGTCGAGTCTCTCTCGTACTCGCGTGGAAGTACAAGCGTGAAGGAAAATGTCGACAAAATGACAAAATTCGTCCCAAGGGCTGCGTTCAGTCATCGTACGCGCCTCGTGTCTAACCGTCGGCTCGTGAAATTTTCGGTTTATCTCGTGCGATGAATTTATTACGATGAGGGAATTTCCTAATTGAAACAAAAAAAACAACGTTCGATTTATAATTGTAGCGTTCTAGCGACACGCTTTGTACCATTATAAAATCATAACGGGATATCGATCCGTGCAGATCGATACAATAATTCAAGTGTGGATCCTTCTATGGTCTCGGTTATCAAGTTGGATTCGTCCAAGGGATTGGAGGCAAAGTGAGTATAAAATTTACGATTCAATCTCCGTCTTGAAAAATCGTCTTAATATTTTAAACGACATATTTGTTTTTTTTTTAATTATTGTTAAAATATTGTTTTTTTACTTTGTAACGGATTTTACGAGATTTATTTATTTCAGGAATACCTAGCGTGTTGTAAATAGGCAAAAAATTACATTTAGAAATAATGAATGTGACTCATGGAGAAAATATCAATTTATTATTAAAAAATAGCTTTGACCATCGACCAATAACTTTGCATAAATTCTCAAACACTACGGATTTCTTTGTTAACTGACTTTCTCTGAAACCATTGAAGAAGTTTGTGATATTTCAAAGTTCTCTAAACTCGAATAAAAACAAGATTCTATATTTATGTGTCACTGGGCTTTAAAGTTTCTTCACACCCGCCGTTTCTTAATCGCATCGCAAGCAACTGCTGTCGATTACCTCGAAATCGAATTTCCTCGTTGAACTTGTATTTCCATGTTGGAGAAGAAATAGAGAGAGAGGAGAATTTGTTCGACCTTACCTCGTACATCGTGTACCAACTGCGTATAAAAAGCGTCGTAGACGTACACAAGATACGAGTATTTTTTGATCGTTACAATTTATTCGACCTCTCGTTGTTGTTTCCCTTTATTCATGGAGAGTTTGTCTCTTTTCACGACGATATATCCATCTTGGGACCATAATGTATCGCATCGACTCCAGAGCACCTCTGGCTGGAACAACTCCGATGGGTATAGAGAATTGATTAAGCGTCCGTGTCCAATTATGATGGTACATCGTTTTCCTCCTTGTCGCGTATGACGACGAACTTTCCATGTATAAACACATATACGCAGGTCGATGTATGCATCATTTTCCTAGAATCAGTCTTGTATTAGTGCAAAACTCGAAGATAGTCTGCCTTGTGTCGATTAAAATCGATAGTTTCCAAGTCTCGATCGAGGAGGCTCGTCGTTGAATCCCCAAAGGCGTGTAATATTCCACGGTACACAAATTGTATAGTCATAGTAGATATATAGATTATAAAGGTAGGTCGTACCTTCTCTCAAGGAACAATGGACGAGAGAACTTCCGTGTAGTCGGCGTGTTCGATGTTTCTCTGGCCCGTTTAGGTACCGAGCGTGGGAGACAAACTCTCCGGAAACACACACGAGCCTCGTCACACATCTATAATCAATAAACGCGAATATCCATATAGAACGGAATCGACAAAACTTTCGTTACAATTTCTTATTCAAGACGTATTACAATAACTATGAACAAAATACGATAAAATAATAGATTAATAACAAACCAAAAGAAAAAGCAAATTGAAGATCGAATGGTTAATGCGCCAATTAATAACGTCGATGTTTCGACTTGGAGAAAATAAAATTATGATTCTAATAATATTTTTTAGAAAGTAACGTAAAGCGCGCTGTAACATTATGAAAGTTGAGTACGATAAGCCGAGCCAGTGGTTTTCCAATTGCTCTCACTCGCTCACTGTGGAACTGCGAAAAATCCAACAGAGTGTAGAGAACGATTCGTCCTTCGGGTCTTTGCACCGTGTGCTCGTGTAGCTTTGCGGAATGTACCTGGCGGATATAGCTCGTTCTATATACTCTAGGATATTATCGGTAGGTACACCAAGTTCGTTACGTAAAGCTGTTGGCTTCGACAACTATTTCTGCTTGGAAATCCCACGAGAAGAACTTTTACGAAGAGAATCCAGCTTCAACATTCCCCGGATGGGTTAAAGAGTAGCGTTCGATAAGGAATCGAGAACTTCCTGCCTAAAACAAATTTTACTATTATAAAATTAATGAAATTATTTAAAAAGATGTACAATTATTCTTTAAGAATAATTTTACATAATTTAGATTAATTCAAATAAGCATAATATTTATATGTTTGTTCTATTTTTCGTTAAATATTATTTTTCTGGATAAAATTGAAAAGATGGGAACTAACGCTATCTTGGATTCTTCGATGCTAGACACAAGTTTAGTTCTAAGGTATATCCTTGCGTAATCCTTCTTGTTCGATCCTGTCGAAAGGATTTACCGTCGAGACTGATACGAAATACGTACACGTTCACTTCGAATCTGGTATTTGTACGTGGTTGCAATTTCTATGCTCGCAGGATGGGCAGTGCAACGATACAGCAGCCTCCCAGCATCGTGACATTTCCACCGACAACGGCACTCGCCTCGCCCACGAGTGGAACGACGAATCTCAATAGTAAGAAATCCTGGTGGAGACGACTGGCACCTTGTCTCGCCTTCATGGCTGCCTTCTCAACCGCAATGGCATTGCTTCTTATATGGAGCGAGGCTGCTGCTCTGAGGTACTATTTTTGTTTTACCTAAAAAAAATCACAATATGAAAATACGAAACCTTTCTACGTAAATAAAACTCACGATTCATTTCTCCGATGAATAAAAAATATAAATTTAATGAATTAAAATTTGATTCTCTGAAACATCCGTGAACTAACTTACGTCCATTTTTTTTATCGATACAGGAGACAGGCCTTCGACGCGAACATGACCAGAGATTACATACTTCACAGCGTGTCCATGGACGATCCTCAATTGATAGCTTACATCCGCCAGGTTCAATTAGTACCGCCGACTCGTCAGGATCCACCAAACGCTACGCAAACCCCGGAGGAAAATTACGTAGCGAGTTTGTTCCAGGGGAAACGCGATTGCGTTTATTTGGAATACATCAGTCGAGTAAGCCGAGGATCGAATATTGAATTTATCTCTAGAATTATTAATGAAATTCATTATTCACCACGAATCTCGTTTATCCTTTGATATCGTCGATTTATCAAATTCTCGTCTCGTTCCTTTTCAATCCATGTAAATTTACCTCGTCGGATGGAAATATTTACATAAGGGTCGCACTCAACGCCTGAATCCCTCGAGAATTAATATTCCTTCGCGTATAAATTTGGTGTTCCCCCAGGTAGGAGCTCCCTCGACTACGTCGTGGCTAGAATCGACTTACGACTGGCGAGGTGTTCTCGTACTAACGGATTTTCGTAGTTTCTTCGAGGCACGTAAGAGCAGTAGACACCGGAAGACTAGAGTTCTTCACGCTTGTCTCAGCACGGACAAGGACACGAAAGAGGTGAGGAAGAATTCTTCGATCTACAAGGAAGACAACAATCATCGATCCCGATTAGTGCCCCATCCTATCGTTCGTTGCTTACTTGCATTTTCATTTTCTTTTTCTCAGATAAGTTATCACCAAGAGTCGGAGGTTCAAGTCACGAAGCTTGGCGAAGGTCCCAACAGTCTTGTCTCGTCGGACGACGGCCTTCCAACAATGAGACTCAAGTGTTTTCCGCTTTACAGTGTTTTGCTCGCTTACAACACGACGAAATTGGATTATCTCAGTTTGGACAGTCCGGATGCCCCGGACGGACAGGTGCGAGGCAGTTCGAATCTGCAAATTAACCTTAGTCCCATGTCGTAGTTTTTAGTACCTGTAAACACTGAACATGGGTCCTTTGCGTCCGCCGCTTATTTGACTATGTTATTCTGTGAGGTAAAATCTGAAAATATCATAGGACTTCTTTGGACTCCTAATTATGCGATAAAATTGTGGCCAGACCTGAAAAATCCTTTTTCAATAAACATTTTTATCAAAATTCGGAGGTATGTAGGCTGATTACAGCAGAATGTTTGAAAATTCATACCTTCTGGTGTTTTCGGTATAAATACAAAATTCCAACGCGAGTTATTAGTGGAAATCACATTCTTTCTGAAAAACAAAAATATGAGAAATTGCGACCGTGAAAAGAAGATATTTATTTTGCAAATTAAAGGATGTAATAGCGCCTAACGTTGAAAGATTTGGCACGGACACAAACGACCCATATTTCAGGGTTCTAGAGTTAATCACAATATTTGTTTAAAAATTCATCCAGAATCCATTTCTTCTATATTAATTAAATTTTAGTATAAAAATTCTATTTTATCTAAAACAAATCATCTATCGTACTTGACAATTTTTATCAGCTTTGTAAAAATTAAGAGTTTTTAAAATTGAAAATCGTGTCCGGATTTAAAAAAAAACAATTTCGTGAAAAAATTTGTATTTTTTTTCGAAAAAATTTCATACTTTCATATTTACTGCAGGTTCTCGACACAATACCGTGGGAAAAGATAAGAATATCCGTCGTCTCGATACGTTGGGGCTCGCATCGTACCGAGACGGAGAGGAAGAATCTCGTGGAGAAACTTGCGGCGAAACGTTACAAGCTCATGCAGACCACGGACACGGGAAATCTCATATTTATGTACAACTGGATACTTAAGATCTGATCTTGGATGGCGTCGTCGCACGGTCAGACCCGTCTAGTTGATAAGACACAATCTATCAAAGAAAATGAGGGAAAAAAGAAAAGAAAAACAGTCGACAAAAATAAAACTTGTATATCGCACGGAAGATAGAGAGGGAATTGAGGGGATAAGCGCGAGACAAAAAAATCTTACGCAGGCAAAATAATACTTTCATTTCGTACGATTTTATCGTAGGTATTATTACGTAATTTTTGTTCTTTATTCTTTTCTTTTTTTTATTCCTTTATAAGAAGAAAAAGTAATTGTTTAAGGATAAGCGCAGATTTTTTTTCACACGTCCGGTATTGTCAACGGATCGGCGGCGTGGTCGTTCTTTTAAGGGCCCAAGACAATGCCCGATATTTTAATTTTAAGAACGGTGTTCATTCCCGAACGTTTTTCTTGCGTTCCAATTCGAGCGTCGAACCAATTGTGAATCGTCGCGATTTCGTTCGGGACGGGGTGGACACACACCTACGAAGTGATAACGAGTGAGCTATTCTAAAATAAATCGTACGACGTTAATGTACGGGCCTTATTAGGTTGAGTAAGGAAACGAGGCGTACGTATGTGTTCCGGTGAACGACTTCGGGCGTCGTTGAGTATTTTCTAGAGAGGGAAGATAAATGTAACGCGAAATGATCTCAGCGAGAAGTGGGCGAAAGGAAAACAAATGGGTGTACATTATAATTTTGTTAGAAAAAAACGAGTTGAAAATAATCATCGCGAGACAAAACACATTTTTTCTCTCTGCATTTTTTTTCTCTCTCTGTCTGAAGAAAAACGATCGGGGCTTATTACTATTATTTTCAGAATTTTACGGATGAAGTGCCTAATTTTCGTCCGAGTCATTCTCCTGCCCTAAATAAAAATTGAAAAACAAAAAAGACAAATTCTTACTCCCCGAGCACACTTCTCGAATCACACGGATGAAACTTTCTTCGAAATGTATCTATAGGCTAGAACGATAAGATATCTCTTTAAATTTGCATTTAATTTTTACGATTTAGAGAGTGATACGAAAGAGCTGTGTGATGGCAATTCTTTTTTTGTAGACTAAACGAGAAATAAATAATATTTTTAAAAGTCAATCCTTCGTCTTGATGCAAAATTTATTTTATTTCAATCACGATGAGTCGTCCGGTTTCCGGTATAAATTTTCTCAGAATCGTAGCTCGTCCGAGGACGTCATTATTAGACCGAAACGAATTTTTTTTCCTTCCCTCACGATTTCTCGAATGCCACAGCAAATAGATAAAACGTGTGTAGTAAAATACCTCGAGGCAGGGGCAGAGAGTTCCGACATCGATTGCCTTCTCAAATATTGATCTCCAATCATAGCTTTTATTTGCACGAACGATTTTCATTGCCGGCTGAATTCGCCTCCAGTTCTGACCATCCGATATAACTTTCAATCGCTACTTCCTCGATGATATTGGACGTTTCTTTTTTTTATTCTCGTTCGCAGCAAATTCTTTCGTCTTCGTCTTTTTTGTACGATACGATTTTTGTTTTATACTTTTATTTTCGTGACTCGATATCGGGGAATATCATTGAGGCGTGGAGGAAGTCCAGTGTGGCTTCCTTACTGGCCTCCTACGTGATATCGCTTGTGGTACGTTCCGTCGTAATATTTCATCGTTGAAACTTCATTATGCTCGTGGTAGGGACAACTTGAAGCTTGGATGAAAATCCGGAAGTTGAGAATGAGGTCGCGTTGAAGGAGGTTAATGGTAATTATATTGAAATTTCCTTCGGCTTAAGAGGAAGAAAGCCGAGGGCCCGTGAGAGAAGAAGCACTCGGTGGTATAACGAGATTTTGTCGCAGTGAGAGTGAGAGAAAGATGGGGTGGGCTCTTAGGTGCTTCTCGCTCACTCCGATGCGCCACTACTCCGAAGATCACAGCCGCACGGAGTTGCAAACCATCCGGCCGCGGTTCGCAACAGAGTGAGAAAATATATAGAACGATCAGCGTTGAATTCACCGGATGAAGGGCGGCCCAGACAGCAATTTAAACGTCGGTTTCTCCATTTTTCTCCGAGCCCAAGGTCTGAGAAGTAATTCCGAGAAGAAAACAATTTAATATAAACAAAATTGAATAGATATGTAAAATAGGTTTGCACGTTTCGCTCATGAATTTTGTATCATTCCAAAGTATAGAAATATTCGCACTTAAGCTAACGATAAAAGGCCAAAAGTTAGTAAGCAGTTTATCTTCGCCCATTAAATGGAATGAATAATAACAAAATATAAAATGAAAACATAGACAAGAATTCACGAGTAAATAATGGAAAATGGAACGGATAGATGATTTTTTTCATCGATTTCTGGGCCAGGGTTGTGCAAATGAACAATTGCGAGCGAATCTTGGAAAATAGATCGTGGAACGAGACGAGGAACTAGGCTGCCATTAGAAGAACAAACAGAAAGACATGAGAAAATAATGAATTCGGTAAACCTAGCGCGAGCCACGACGATGAGATTAGTCGATGCAACTGGTGGATTTCGTGATACTCGAGGGAAATAGATAGAGCGAGAGAAACGGAAATAGTTGGTTGAAACAGGTGGGATGCAACCACCGATTAGAGGTGAAGAGCGTTGGCACTTTATCGTGTCGAAGCGCCGATTCGATTCCGAGTCGAAATTTTTTACGGTCTCTCGTAGCGCATCAGATAAGTCATTGCGACGATTAGTGATAAACGATAGTTGAGATAAAGTTGACTGGTAAGAGGCGGTGATATACCAATGGCCCTTCGCTACAAGTTTCATTCGACATCGATCATTTTCTTCGGGAACGCAAAGTCGTCGATGATCCGAACAGGACGCAGTTAGAATGATACTTGCTCCTTAATTCGAAACAATTAATTTCGCCCTTCGACTCACGTCTCGCGCGAAGTGCCGTTAAAGAAAAATTTTACTATTTTTTTCTGCAGTCGGTTTTCTGTTTTTCGAGTGATCGAAATAAATCTTGAAATCTCAATTCTGTGTAAAAAAAAAACGTGCGAGATTGGGAGATGGAGTCTACGGGAATGATCAATGGTACTAACACCGCGGCGAAGCAGGAGGGTAAAAAATTGTGGCAGTATCTCGCAGCGTGCTCAGGTAGTTAACACGGTAGATTTTAAAATAAACTTACTTCTGCTTTGTTGTCGAATCGAACCTCGGTGAACCGTAAGAGGCCAGTGAAAAATCGATGAGGTACGAGAAACAAAATCTCAGCTGGCTTCATAATTCTTGCGAGGATAGTTGCTAAAAAATTTTAAAAATTCTGAAATTGGGGTGTCTAGCCTAAATTACGGTCGTGACTAATTAATAAATGTATTTTTCACGCAGCGAGTTTTCTTGCTGTCGGAGTGGGCACTGCACTAGCCTGGACATCGCCGGTACTGCCAGGACTCAGTGCCGAAGGTTCGTGGCTTCCAGTTACCGAGGAGGAAGGTTCTTGGATAAGCTCGCTCGTAGCCATCGGTGCTATCGCAGGTGCTTTTCCATCGGGCACCATAGCCGACAGGATCGGTCGTAAAAAAGCACTTCTCATACTCGCCGGTCCGTTTCTCCTCTCGTGGGTGTTGATACTCGTGGCTCGTGCCGTTTGGCTCTTGTGTCTCGCACGTTTTGTCGTTGGCACGGCGGTTGGCGCCTCGTGCGTACTCGTGCCGACTTACATCAGTGAAATCGCCGAACCATCGGCTCGTGGTACTCTAGGCGCCATGTTTCAGCTGTTTCTCGCTCTCGGCATCGTCATGTCTTTCGTCTTAGGTGCTCTACTTCCGTACAGCGCTTTCGCGGCCGTTTGCGGAAGCGTCGAAGTTCTCTTCCTCGCCACCTTCTTCTTCATGCCAGAATCTCCAAACTGGCTGATTGTAAGTTGTTTCAGGATTAAATTTTACCACTTGTCTATTCGAAATAGATTTTAAATAAAAGAATTAATTAGTTGGCAAATTGTAATCGCTTATGCCGACTTTTCCTTTTATGAAAGGGTCAAGGAAGAAAGTCCGAAGCATCGCGCGCACTTATGATCTTTCGTGGTGATGTTTACGATATTAACGACGAATTGGCCAACATGCAGAACGAAATGGAGAGCAACGCTTCGAGAAAGAGCTCTGTCTTTGATTTAATAAAAACGCCGGGCAACAGAAAAGCTGTACTGGCTTCGTTTGGCATGATGGCTTTTCAACAGTTGTCCGGTGTCAATGCTGTTATTTTTTATACCGTCACGATCTTCGAGGCTGCTGGTAGCGATATGAATCCTGACGTAGCGGCTATCGTAGTTGGTCTAGTCCAGGTCAGTTATTTCTAATTAAAATATACTTCTTATAACAAAATTATCGATAATTCTTACAATTTGAAATTCTTCATTTTTGTGATAAAAATTATTAACGTTTTATTGTAAATTAGGCTGTGATGGCAGGTGTTGCAGCTCTGATAGTCGACAGAGCTGGACGAAAGCCTCTACTCATATTCTCATCGGTAACGATGGCAGCGAGTTTGATAGCGCTCGGTGTTTACTTTAAGATTCAGTCAAACGGTAGCGACGTTAGTAATCTTGGCTGGTTACCACTTTCTTCCCTCGTCATCTTTATGGTTGCTTTCTCCGTTGGGTCAGTATCTCCAGTTTTTTATAATGAGTTTTACTTTATAATGTCGTTTGAAGAAATTATCGTCGATAATATTTAAAAATTTGTAACAAAAAATTTTTTTTTTTTATCAGCCTCGGCCCGATACCGTGGATGTTGATGGGCGAATTATTCACTACCGAGACAAAAGGCATTGCGTCGAGTCTCGCCGTTATGCTCAATTGGTTCCTCGTTTTTCTCGTCACAAAAACTTTCCCCTCCATGAAGGAGGGTCTCGGCGCAGCAACGACTTTTTGGATATTCGCTGTTATAATGGGAATCGCGACAATTTTCGAGATGTTGGCCGTGCCGGAGACAAAAGGCAAGACTCTTCAAGAGATACAGCTAGAGTTAAGCGGCATGAGTCCAAGAACCAGAACTTTGGAGTAGAAGAAATTTTTTAATAGTCGTTTTCGTTCTTAAAATCTTGACGCGAGTCAAAAATGAAATAATCTCGTCCATTTGTGTATTATTTTTTAGTAATATTTAGTGAGATCCCAGATTTGTAACATTTAAACAAAACAAAAAAAAACTCGAAAATATCGCCGGGAAGAAATAACAATCACGAGAAACAAAAAGAGGTGCCGAGATCGAATCTTCGTAAAATTATGATTGCTTGAAACGAACGCATGTGTGAGAAAAAAACATACCCAGTGACAATTCTATGATGCGACAAGTATAATTAACGAAATATTGATTTGGAAGAAAGGCTAATTTTTATATGCAAATTAATAATTATTTCGACAGCATTATCGTTATTGTGCATTTTAGATGTGATGATTGTATATATCCATAGCGTAAATATTTTATGATTTACACGATAAATCTAATATAATTAATATAAAATATAAATATAAAAAATTAATATAAAATAAAAGTGCGGTTGGATGCAACTGCGTTTTATAATAAAAGAAAGACAAAAAATCTTTCAAACCTATCCAAATCAATTTCCTGATTATTGCCGACGAACGAAACGCGATATCGAAGAGAAGGCTTATCAGAATTCTGATCATCGATCAGATAAGAATATTATCACGGACTCCTGAATGCGACGTCCGCGATAATTTCTTTTTTTGCAACTTTTCTATTTTGCCAATCGAAATTCGTACTAAGTGAATATTTTATATTTCCAATTAAATGATAATGACTCTTGGTATTCAGAGTATTTGAATTTTTGTTACTTCTCCTATTTCACCAGAAACGTTTCAAGCTTTTTACCGTTTTCTATTTACAGGAAACAATCATTTGTCGATTTGTGATAATTTTTTAACAAACAAGGTCAGCAATCGCTTATATCGGCCGTACAATGAAAAATTCATTAATCAGTTCTCGAGCTCGTCTCTTATCAAGCCTCCTATCTATCGATTGCATATGTCAATTCTTATATAGAAACATCGCACTTCTCGACGTACAGATTTATTTACCGAATGATAACGTATCGTGTATGCACCGCTAATATGGCAATATTTTATTTTAATAATTATGTCGTACATATATAACATTATTTCTTATGCTAATTTCAATATTCTTCTGAAAATGGCACGAAAATAAGATATAAATATATGAATATTTATTTCATGTAATTAATGGTAAATCTAATTAACATATTTTTACGAATTAAACATTCTTCCCATCTGTCATAACATTCTTTTCACCTTATTTAAAAAATGTTAATAATCAACTGCAAATATTGACAATAATGAAGCAAATTTTTAAAAGATATATTATTTCATTTTTACTTTCGGTGATAATTGAGAGTTATTCGTGTTTTCCCAGTTCGGGCTTCGTGATTATTTTTCTTACAAATACCTACAGGCTTTTTTCTGACTAATTTCGATTGATCATCACAAAGTCTTACCAGGATGAGAATTACATTGTCAAGGACAACAAAGTTTCCATTAGCGATAACTATACGTTAACTATACGTTAGATATAAAGTACACGTGGTTGGCGTACATGTGACAACGGAGTCCAATGACCACTAAAAAGACTTCGGTTCTGATAAGACCGAAGATTTCGACATAGAACACTTCTTCGTTGGAACGAGGAGTCTCTGATGGAAAACTAGATAGCGGATAGATTATCGGCGCAATCGCTTTTCGCATCGTTCGATCAAGCATAGAGTCGGAGATTATCGACGTTTGTGAAAATCTGTTGGCTGATCACAGAAGCTTCTTAAGATTTTGATAAGGACTCGGTACAAGTACCTCATCCACTTCAACGATCGTTTTGCCACGAGTTAAACGTATTTGTATACAAAATTGATCTACCTCGAATATAATTTTACGTATGGCCCATTCTATATAAAGTCAAACACTCTTTACATGAGTTTACATGAATTTTTAAAAAAGGATGCTTTTTTTCATCTTCGGTTGAAGTTTTTTTTGCGAATTTCAAGAACAAAGAGTTTACGATCTTCCAATCTAATTATTTCCACACGATTGTGTACGACTTATTGATTTTCATTCAGAATCATGCAAAGATCAGACGGACAATATTTTCTTGGCGCGTTTCATGAAGAAAACAGCTATTGTTTACGGAATCATTGATTTTACAATGACAATTTTCGTACAAAGATTATGAATAACAATTATCTTAAAATTACATCATTTTTAGTTCGCTACTTATATTTGCAATTTACAATCGAACCTCGATATAACAAATCTCTAGAGACGAGTAACAAAATTCGTTATATCGAGGTTTTAATAAAAAAGGAAAAATAAAAATTGATCTATTTTCAAGCTTTCTTTCTTAAAAACAACTATATAATATAATATAATTTATATGTTATACAAAATATATATACCATAAATTACTAGATACTATACATATATGAATATTTTGAAAAGAAAGAAACTAGTCTGTTGAAACCACGTCAATAAATTTGTTTCAATATCTGGAAACTCAGTTTTCCGCTGTCTTTTCGTGGCTACTCCAGATAATTCCGCAATAATAATTGCTTCTTGTTAAACAATTGTTGATAAAGAGCTTTTTGTTTTATAATTATTAACAAAGAGCTGGATGAAATCCCATACTCCGCCGCGATGTCTTTCTTCTTTTTCAATCCACTTTTCACTTCGTCCATTATCTTCCTTTTCTCCCAAATGGTCAAAGACGTTCTTTGTTTACCATCCATGTTTATATCGAACCGGCTCAGATTCACGCCTCTCGATTCTTTTGATTCGATAATTGAACTGATGAAATCACGTTGAAGGGGCACAAATTGTTCAAGTCTGGGCAGGCTACGTAGAAACAGATAGGGGGAGAACGAAACGAAAGGAAGGGAGTTCGTTTACCAAAGGCTTTGTTATACAGATGCTTTGTTCACAGAAATTCATTCTATACGAGTTAATGGCCCTAAGAATAAATTCGTTATATCAAATATTTTTTAAACGATTGAATGAAACAATGTTGTGAAAAAAAGAGTTTAGTACAAAATTGGCAAAGTTTGAGAAATTTCTGAGGTAAGGAAGTAAATTAAGCTGGATCGGTGAGAATAGTTCATATAACATTACTGAGGATTTCACGCGACGACTGTGGATGATCCCCACCTAACGTAATTGCCACCCACTCGTATACCAGAGAAACTCAACTCGTACATGTACGAAGCTATAAGTATATATCGGAGAGGGTACGATAGAGGGGCGTATGTATAAAAACTATCTGTCAAGCTGTGGTTTAGCGTAGTTCGGATGTTGAAGTCGTCAGTGTGTTGTAACGCATGAGTCTGTACGCAAGTAGGTCAACCCTGAGACATCGGGATACACAATATCCTATAAGACTGTATATGGGGCAATTTACACCGTGAAAATAACCACTTGAAAGAATTTCAAATAATCCAGTGAAAACGCATCTAGACGATTAAAAAAAGTAACGCTCGATAATCTCGTGAAAGTTTCGAGTTCGCGTAAACGATCATCGAGTAACAAGCTTTAAGCACATTTCGAGGAAGGTTCTTGGAGTCTAAAACAACATTGCCAAAATGACGCTTAACGAGGGCTCGAAACTTCTTCAATACTTTGCCGCTATGGCAGGTAAGTTTTAGTTCTTTTTTCATCGTCGACGAACCACCTGAGCGAAAAAACAATTCGGAATAAAATTAATTCTTAAATTTATCGATGATTAAAGAACGATTCGTAATTGATAAGTAAAATATTCGAACGTCGTAGACACTTTTCTTCCCAATTGAATCGAAACGTTTCGCGACGTGAGATTGAACAGGTGTATTATTTTACACGAACTGTTGTTTTTCATTTATATATTTCGAAATTCTGCTAAGTACTGCGGATTGGATCGATCGGCTTATCTAGCATATCTTAAACTCGCTCGAGCGTGGTTGCCATTGGAGAAAAAAAAACATATATAAAGAAAAATAAGGAAGTCGATCGAGCTGGATATAAATCAATTTTGTGAAAAATGCGTGGTACGCGTGGTACGCGAAACCTGCGCCAACGGTGATCGAGTTACACGTCGAGCGAGAGTCTAGCCGGAAGTAAATCGTTCGCGATGAAGATCGCATTCATGATCGTTCAAATTTGATGTACAATAGCTGCGAACGTCGGTGACGAATTACAGAGACGCATGCCACGTTTTCCCGGTCGCTCGGTTCGCCATGAATAACAAATTACCAAATTAAAACAATTGGAAAAATAAACGTTTTGCTTATTTAATAAAAAAAACTTCTCTGTTTTTTACCATTTTTGCATGCACGTTGAAAAGAAAAATAATCGTTAAATTTTGTCAACGTTATACGACGTTTTGTCATTCGGACGGATCTCGAGATAAAACAATGTAAACAGAAGAATAATATCTTTTAGAAATATTGTGAGAACGATTCGAATGATTCCGCAGTCATGCGGATACGAAATTGTTGTAGAGATGTCGATACCGAGACAGTCTCGGGTATCGGCATTGATACGAATTATTATCCCCAAGAGGGGAAAATATAAAACAGAGTATTTCTTTCGACGCAGGCGAATCATTATCTCGTTTCTGTTGTGTTTATATATACAACACGGGGTTATATACCGTTTGACGTAACGATATTATTGCGAAATAAAATTGCGCGTAGTGTTGACAACTATTTTGACCAAGCTGTCGACTAGATAAACGAAAACTCGTAAAACGCTCAACCCGTCGTTCGGAAGAATCGAAAAAATGAGAATGATTGCGAAACGTCGCGTATCACAAAGTCACAAAGTCGCGAGTCGTTTGATGATTTTTCTTTCGCTTTTTTTTTCATCTAGGTAATCTATGCGTCGTCGCTGGAGGCGCTATGCTCGGTTGGAGCAGTCCGGTACTCCCGAATCTTAAAGCCGATCCGGCGAAGGACGACAATCCTTTGGGAAGACCGATAGACGATAACGAAGGTTCGTGGATCGGTTCTCTCGTTCCACTCGGCGCTGTATTCGGAAGTTTCTTCGCTGGCTACGTGGCTGAAAGGTTCGTTTTATTCTATTTTATCCTATTTTATCCTATTTTATCCTATTTTATCCAATTTTATCTTATTTTATAATTTTGCAAACAATATTACATTGCAATCTTTTTATCGGACCGACACGATGAATAATTAACAACGAATAATGAAATAATAACTTGCGTTTATTTAGATTCGGTCGAAAACTCACGTTACTCGGGAGTGTGGTCCCATTTACGATCGGTTGGGCCCTCATAGCAACATCCACCGAAATCGCTCAGATCTACGTGGCGCGTCTCATCTCCGGTTTCGCCCTGGCCGTACCATTCACGGTTCTTCCTATGTACGTTGGTGAAATTGCCGAGGTTAGTGCCCGTTTTTCTTCCCTACGAATAATAAAGAATTAATCCGAAGAAATGAAAATAATAAATCAAACACTAGTACCTGAGAATTGATGACGCAGGTCGCTGAGTCAACGTTAGGAAATTTTGCGAATTTTGCTCGTAGCTTCTGCGATATTACAGTAGTTTATCAAAACAAAAAATCGATTATCGTATTCCATGATTTTTATACGGGTCTTTTATCAAGCGAACTGGAAGGAAATGATTTCATATTTTCTCGAGAAGCGACGAGTAAAATAACATATATTCTTTTTCTCCTATTATTCTTTTTTTAATTCTCGTCTCTTATCATTTGCGTCACGGAACTAATTCTCACTCGACAATCTTAGTTCGCTCTTTTTAAACGAGCCTTTTTATCTTTTTCTTCTCTTCTTCGTAATAGACATCTATCAGAGGGACACTCGGCGCGTTTCTTCAACTCTTCATAACGGTAGGATTGTTGTGGTCATACGGCATCGGTCCTTATGTCAGTTTCACCGTTTTATGGATATGCTGTGGGGTTTTGCCATTCCTCTTTTTCGCTGGTTTCTTCACGATGCCCGAGTCACCTTACTGGTTACTCTCGAAAAATCGCAGGGAAGACGCCATCAATGCATTGGCGAGATTAAGGGGCAAGAGCAAAGATCTGGTTCACACCGAATGCGATGAGATGCAAGTACGTTCGGTGTTGGCAAATTGTTGAATTTAAAAAAATAAAAGAACTGTGCAAGTTTTTAACTCGCACACGATTTTTCGTTTCCATGTGAATATCTCAGGAATGTCTTCATGTTGAAAACATCGAGTCTCGCGTTGGAATGTGAAGACTCAACGATACTATGTTTAATTAATCGGAACGATCTCTATTCAGGCATCAGTCGAAGAAGCTTACGGAAGCAATGCGTCGTGGCTCGATCTGTACAGCGTTAAAGCCAATTTCAAAGCGCTTCAGTACACCTGTGTCCTTGTCGCGGGTCAACAGCTGAGCGGTATAAACGTTGTGCTTTTGTACTCCGAGACGATATTTAAGGCTGCTAGTACTTCCGAAGGTGGACTCACGACATCGCAATCGACGATAATCGTCGGCGTGGTTCAGCTCGTTGCATCCTGCGTAACGCCACTCGTTGTCGACAGACTAGGAAGAAGACTTCTTCTCGTCATATCCGGGGTTGGGGAAATCGTCAGCCTGGTAAATTTGAAAAAGAGCAATTAATTTTAGAATTGAAGATGATCCAATTTTCGTCTCACCTTTCCTTTTCTTCTTCTCTCCTCCAACAGGTGGCTCTTGGATACTTTTTCTATGTTAAAAAAATGGCTGAAGAAGACCCCGACAGTGTGGCTCTTCTGGACAGTCTACGCTCGTGGCTTCCAGTCGTATCCCTCATGATATTCATAGCGACTTACAGTATAGGCTGGGGTCCATTGCCCTGGGGAATAATGGGCGAGATGTTCGCCGCCGACGTCAAAGCCAAAGCCTCCTCCATAACTGTTTGCATCTGTTGGCTCCTCGGTTTCATAATAACCAAGTTTTACAGCGACATAGAAAAGTCGTTTGGAAATCATACGGCCTTTTGGATATTTGGAGCATTTTCCGGTCTCGGCGTTCTCTTCGCAATCTTCATTCTGCCGGAAACGAAAGGCAAGAGTTTGGAACAAATACAAGCGGAACTCGGTGGTAAACCCATCGACGATTCTCCTAGTTCATTGACCACTGGCGATGTAGTCGATACAAAGAAATAATTTTATTCTTCGTTTTACCTTCCTTCGTTCGGATTTTTGTTCTTCTTTCTTTTTAAATTGAATTTTCACACTCATGGTCCGCGCGTCTCTCCACCAGGAGAGATTTCTAGTCCGATATTCAAATGGTGCGAATTACCACTGGAATATCATCGCTGTTACTATGTAACGCAAGTTTGTCGTAGATCGGACACGTTGGGGGAAACCAATTTCTGAAAATAAGTTGAAGAATTTATTATTTTTTTTGTCAAATACAATTTTAACAGTTTTTTTTAAATTCGACATGATTGTTCCGAGATCAAACTTATTTCAGTTCAATCGCGTTATTTGTAATTCGGGCAAATCGATTTTTATTAGATCGAGTTAAAAAATATGAAGAAAATTACACGTATTAGGCATTTAGAACGTGAATTGACCGCACATGTATTATAGTATTTAGTACGAATTTGTTTGAACCTTGTTTATTCGACTTTTACATTCGAGCATCTGTTATCTACATATTTATTTGTTAATGATTAATAAAACAATAAATTACTTATCATCTTTTCCGATGCGTTTTCCTTTCCGTATGAAAAACACGAGACGATCGACCAATCGTCCATTCTGTTTAGACAATCATGCGTGACGTAACGAAATAGTTCTTTCTCACGACAGCAAACAGATCGACGTAAAAAATGAAAAAATACAAAGAAAAAGCGCCGGTAAGAACTTTTCTCGACTTATAATTTTTTTTCTTTGACAAATCAAATATCTCGGATTTAGTTGCAGAGCGAAGATGACATTGGGCTGCAGGAGGAATTGCTTCGTCTCGTAGAGATTCTCACGGTTCGCAATTGTCGAATTTACAAAAAAAAAAATTAATTCAAATACATTTATTCGTTTATTATAATTTATTTGATTTTATTCTCGTTCGATCAAAGTTCTCATGGACTACGAGAAAATATCGCGATAAAATAATAGATTCTCGATGAAAGAGTGAGAAAGCAAAAAAAATCATAAAAAAAGTTTCAAAGTGAAAAGATAAATGAAATATCCGAATTAGAAAGCGAGCTACGAGGACGACTCTTTTGCCAAGTCCCTCGAGCAATTGGGAGGACTGATAAAAACATCGACTTCCTCGATGACCGCAGTCCCAAAGCCCCTCAAGTATCTGAGAAACTCTTACGAACCGTTGAAGAACGCTTACGAGAGAATAAAAACCGGAAACTCGTCGGAACCGAAAAAAAAGAGTGTTGAAAAGTTGCTCGGGAATTTTGCCGATATAATGAGTGTGCTAGCTCTGGCTAGCTCGGTTTCCGGCTTTCGTGAATGCTTGAATTATCGTCTCGAGGGTTCGACGAAAAATCCGGGTGAATGGGGCCACGAATACGTGCGTCAACTCGAGGCTGAGATCGTCGAGGAATTTCTCATTGCACCCATCGAGGGTGAAGAGGAAATAAAGTTCGTCCTAAAAATCGTGAAATAAAAATAAATCAATAATAAATGAAAATTGTCGACAGTTTTTTTTCCACAAATTTCTTTAAAGAAAAAGACTCTTACCGCTTGTCGAGAGTATCGTGAGATTCGACATCAAGCACAACGCTGAGATACAGGCCTGCGATCTTTGTCTCGAAATCGATCAACTCAATCTCGTCGAGAAACATTTGGACGAAACGAATTTCCACCGGATATCCAATTATCTCGCCAATTGTGCCATCTACAGGTCAGTAAAAATTATTTGTAATTAATTCGAATTACCGTTGGATAATTTTCCTACAGCGAAGAAATTGAGAGAGATCGAATATTGAATTGGATCGGCGTGCACTGTATAAAATTCAGGGATTTCAGCAAAGCGATTATGATCGGTTTACAACTCGATAATTCAGTCTTGATTGAGAATTGTCTCATTGAATGCGAAGATTCTTTGACGAAAAGGCAATTAGCGTTTATTTTAGCTCGACAAAAACGACGTCAGCCCGAGGTAAAATTACAATGAGATCTTTTTCAATGAAAATGTCCCAAGTGTCGTTACTTATTTATAATTTGTAACGTTTGGGCTAAAAATAAAGCCGTCGGCTCTTCGAAAAAATGAGAAAAACGCAGAGAATGCTGAGCAAGTGAAAAGCCTGGAAATGATCCTTAGCAACGCTTTGATAAGCCCTAATTTTCAAATGCTGGCACGCGAACTTGATATTCTCGAGCCCAAGCTACCGGAGGAGATTTGCAAATCATGGCTCGTTACCGAGGTACCAACGAGCCACCTGATAGGGCATTATGATTCCGCCAGAGCCAATTTAGCTGCAAGTTTCGTATCGGGTTTCGTTCATGCTGGCTTCGGTGTCGACAAATTGATATCCAAGACTGAAAATTCTTGGGTTTATAAGAACAAGGCGAGGACGAAATATTCTATAATTACGCAATTTCCCTTTTAATCAATTAAATTTAATTTTAAACTCCTATTTACTTTGGTATTTTAGTTAGAATTTTTGTTTTCACCCTCTTCATACTTTTTTGTTTATTTGTTCTTTATATTTAATAATTTCTGTTTTTAAATTGTCACATATTCGTGCAGGATTATGGCATGCTTTCTGCAACTGCGGCGCTTGGTCTTATCCACATGTGGGACGTCGATGGTGGATTGGTATCGATCGACAAGTTAGCAACGCTATAGCTCCTCCATTTATCTGAACAGATTTATGTTTAATTCCATCGATTTTTGTGTAATTTCCATTCTTCGTTAAAGCAGTCGTTTCAAATCTTTAGATATCTTTACACGTCCGACGATTTTGTCAAGTCCGGAGCTCTTCTAGGAATCGGTATCGTAAATTGCGGTGTTAGAAACGAGTGCGATCCAGCATTGGCGCTTCTGACTGATTATCTCTTGTCGAACAGTCAAATATTGCGAAACGGAGCTGTTTTGGGTCTTGGTATCGCATATGCGGGTACTCAACGTCGTGATGTGTCGGAACTTCTGAGCGGTGTTCTCCTCGACAAAGAAAGTGAGTCTATTTTCCAATCGATCGCAGCGTCAAAAGCTAAAAACAAACTAAAAACAATGTACAGGTAATATCGAAGTTGCTTCGCTTTGTGCGATTTCTCTGGGACTGATTAACACGAGCTCGGCAAATCCCGAGTATTCGACTGCGATTCTTCAGAAATTATTGGACTTACCTATTCCTCATCTGGCGATTGGTTGCGCGAGGTAGAACGAACGGATCGTGAAAATCCAATCAATCTCCATTTTTTTTTTATTTGCCATTGTTGGATAATTAATAGAATCGAATCTTTTGATTGGCCACTGAAGATTTCTACCCTTGGGCCTGGGTATAATCTACATGGGTCGACGAGATGCGATCGAAACATTGTCTACCGCGCTCGAGGTTTTGCCAGATCCTTACAAACTCGCTGCTCAGACTATGCTACAAGTTTGTGCTTATGCCGGTACCGGTGATGTGCTGATTGTTCAAGAACTTTTGCATATATGTTCGGAACCTTCGTTCGATGGACGAAATACGACTTCTCAATTCAGCGAGATACTCGTTCAGGCAGCGTCGAGTACGAGAATCGACAACGAGGAGTTTTCGGCGACGACGGAAAATCCTAGAAGCGAATCATTGCCATCAGCATCCTTCGACAAAACTCAGAATAATTATAGGTATGTATATTATTAGAGTTAACGCTTGGACGTTATAGATATCTTTTTTAATTGGAAATTTTCTGTACGTCACGGATATAACTACCTCGATATAGGTTTTTTTGCAAATTGTTAGGCAAACATGAAAACATTCGAATTCTTCAGGTTTTTTAATTTGTTGATTCCAATATTAGTTTCATTCATTATAACGAATGAAAAAGGCAACTGATTCGATGATTTTTCGTGTTTGTGGAAAGGGACGTTGGTTTAGCACAAGCGATCGCGTCCCTCGGTGTTTCGATAGTGTCCCTCGGCGAGAGTAAAGAAAACACGAGAATCGTTGGACAAATCGCGAGATACGGTTCGCCTGCAGCACGTCGTGCGGTCCCACTTGCGATCGCTCTGTCATCACTCTCGAATCCTGAATGTTCGCTCGTCGACGTTTTGAACAAACACAGTCATGACAACGATCCTGTCGTCGTACACAACGCGATTTTGGCACTAGGACTGGTCGGTGCGGGTACCAATAATGCCCGCTTGGTCGCGATGCTTCGACATTTGGCCGCTTATCATTCGAAAGATCCTGCGAATTTGTTTCTTATCAGAATATCCGAAGGCCTCGTTCATCTCGGCAAGGTACATGGATTGAGCACTTTTCACTTGTAAACTAATCATCATCGGAATTGTGAAACGAACTTGGGGAAATACCGATCGGAATTTAGCATCGAATAATACACGTAAAATTGTTTTTATAGGGAACTTTGTCACTGTCCCCCTTGCGTTACGACACAAAGGTCGTCGACTATACGTCACTTGCCGCACTGTTGGTCGTGCTTGTCGGATGTCTGGATTCTCAGAATTTGATACTCGGGCGATCGCATTATCTTCTCTATTGTCTCGCGGTCGCGATGGAACCCAGATGGTTAGTCA
Source organism: Netelia virgata (assembly GCA_951802705.1). Taxonomy (NCBI): domain Eukaryota; kingdom Metazoa; phylum Arthropoda; class Insecta; order Hymenoptera; family Ichneumonidae; genus Netelia; species Netelia virgata. Next base: position 38,185,851 of record OX637865.1, on the reverse strand, counting down.
CGCTTGACTCTAATCTCCAGGTTTGTCACATTGCAACATTGTTATTGATTCGTTTTGATCCATTTATAAACAAATATCGGCATTGTTGCCCGCGCGATGTACCGAACGATATGCGGCGCTGCACTTCTTTGAAGTTCGTCCAGCGGCCGTGGCGCCACTGGCCGGGCGAGCGGATGCTGCACATATAGATATACGATAACTTCCTTACTAAATAGCTACCTAGCACGGGTGCGCGTCATTCTTCTTCGGTTGGACCTGAATTTATGAGTTTTTAATCTTATTTTTGCATTTACCATGTCGATTACCGCGACGAGGAAAATACCTTGCACAAGCCTAGGTAAACGTAGCATACATACCTTGTTAGCTGCCTTCGCGCCGCTTTGAAATTGAAGCAACCATTGCCATACTACTCAAAGCTCCACGTCTGTTATCACAATAGGATATTAAATGAACGTTAATGAGTGTTGAGAGGTCGTAAATCCATTAATCAAATTAATATATTGAAACTTTTATTTGAATAAAAGAAAAACGCGTCAAACGACCCCAATGACCTCTTGCTACTCGTGTTTACATTCGTAGTTCTCGAGATTTCTAAGTCAAAATGGCTGTCGGTGCACGGAGTGTGTTGTTCAGTGACTCCGAAAACGTTTTGAATTTATAATTCTCGAGTATCATTGTCGCCATACAGGCGATTCCGGTGTCAGTGCGAGTTGGTCAAGCAGTAGACATCGTCGGAAAAGTGGGAAATCCAAAGGTGATAAAAGCCGGACATGTGCACAACACACCATTGCTCCTCGGTGCAGGCGAGCGAGCCGAGCTCGTCGACGATCGTTACCAACCATTGTCCAGCGTTCTCGAAGGCTTCGTCGTACTCCGCGAGAAACCCGTGACCGAGTAAACTCGTCGCACGACAGCTATAAGGTAGGGTTTCTCATTAAAAACAAAAACGCATTTAATACTCTTTTCCCATAGTTTTTCATTTCTTTTGCATGTTATAATTGAACTTTATGGACTAGCGAAAGCGGTGTGTGCTTTATACAACGGAAACTTTTACATCGGCTCGAATCGCTATACAGCGAGAGAATATATATATATGCATCTATATATATATACGGGTTTCTAGCATCTCGCGTTGTCTCACAACGGCAATTAAATTGCCCAAGCCGAATTGTCCACTTTAAAAAACAAAAAATAGAACATCGTTTAAAACCATTTTACTACGGAATAAATTCCTCGTAAAACGTCGTTCAAACGAGTTTTTCGTTTTTAAATGAAAAATTTATTCTCGGCTCGAGGCAACGTCGATGCATACGACACCCTCACATGGCGTTTGACATTGTTTTAAGTTTTTTCATCTGTTTTCATTTTTATTTTTATTTTGTTTTCCCTTGTACGAATGTACAATACGCGACAACTATACTATATAGTAATAATACAATATAATATGTATAACGATTTTCTGCATAGAGTGCGTTAAATGTCTAAGGACATTTATCGATAGGCACATGACTCTGGGTGGTAAGGTGGGAGGGGGGAGGGGCAAGGTCAGGGATCGAATGAAAAATACAAATATCGTTCATTGTTCGTGATATCGCCTGACGAATCTCACGTTCATTTTACCACAAACTCCTCGTTATAACTATTATTATTAAATTGCGTGCCCACAGACGATTAATTTGACGATCATTGTCAAGAGTTTGTGGATATGTTTAAAAATAAGAATTCATTAATTAATTAATTAAAACAAAAAATAATCAATCGTCCGATCGAATTTGACAGTCTCGAATTTTATTCGCTTCGTTAGGATTTTACAAGGCTCGTTTCGAACGAGCTCTGCCGCGAACACGTACCACCGCGTCGTTGTTTCGCGTCAATCAAAACGCGTTCCCCGCTCGGCCACTCCTGGCGTCTCATCTAAATTACAAGTTGTTTCACGCTTCTCGTTATTTTATCTTTTTTTTTTTCTTCTTCTTTCGTTTCGCATTCACTCACGGTAAATTATATAGCAAGATTAATTAATTAATTAAACTTACGGACAAATAGTAGCATTTGTTTTTATTTTTTTATTGTTTCTTTTTCTTTTTTTTTTTTTAGATATTCTAGCGTTTCTCGCATAGCTGATAGTAACGTTTTTCTTTTTATTTTCATATAGGGCATGTGCGACTTTCATCTAGCGAAGCTTTTTTTTCATTTCTTCCTTTTAAATTCTGACATTCCTATCGTCGGTAATTTCAACCGCTTTTTTTTTATTTTGCTTTTTTCCCTTCATTTCTCTTTCTCTAACAATCTCCAGCGTCCTTCCGTCATTCGCTCTGCCTTCGTTTCTTCATACTGTATTTACAATTTAGCTGTGTGTAGGTGTGTATGTGTGGGTAACGCAAAATGATTACGACTCGTTTTCTTTTCTACTTTTTTTTTTCATTATCGTACTCACGTCTTTACCATCGCTCCGTCTCAATCTCCTTTCTTATACACAGACGTTCTCCTCTCATTACGACCGAGCTATTTAGCGGTTTATATGTATAAACAAAAAATGGAAAAAAATAAACGACAGAAAAATAATAACGAATATTGTCGAACGACGAATAAAAACGGGTTATAGGGAGAGTATGCAACGAACGCGCCTAGACTAAAATCGTTTTGTGTTTTTGTTTTAGTTCAAATAATACCCGGGCGCGCGGGTGGCGCCCGAGTCCAAAGAGTTGAGAAAATCGAGGCGATATTATTTCTTCTTGTTGCCGTATAAAGGATTTTTGTTTTGTTTTTGTTGCTGTTGCTTTTCGTTTGTTTTTTGTTTTGTTTTTTAAGCTCTAAACTAAACACCCTCTTCCTCTTTCGTCGACTATCGGATTAAAATCGCGATCAATCGTCGACGATGAATAACAACGCGGTATTTAATATTTAATTTTTTTTTAATTTTATATATATATATATCTATATATGTATAATCTTACGCACGGGGGGATAGAAACGTGCGAAGCGCGACGGCGTTTCCGCGTTACACGAAGTACTCTCTCCGTGGATTCGTTGCCTACAGCGAGTTTGCGAATTAAAAGTGATAATTGATAAAAAGAAAAAGAAAAAAAAAAGAAAACGAAAGAAAATTGAGGGATTTGCGAAATGGCAGTGACTCGTGGCCTGCTCCCTCGTACTGTTACGCTTCTCTCGAAGCGATTAAGCATTAGACGCCCATTTCGTCGTCGAAAAGAAAATAATAATAATAATAATTAATGATATTTTTAAAAATATTCGCTCGCTCCAACACCGAAACGCTTGTATTTTTTCTATTTATTGTTATTGATTTTTTCTTCTTGTTATATCATTGATAATTCTTCTTAGTCGACAAATATTTTCGTGAATGATCGAGAAATAAAAAGTAAAAAAAAAAAAGAAGAAAATTCGTACAACGAACAATCGTGTCCTCTTTAAAATTCGTGGATGCGAATGCTGCGCGTGTTCCGTGTGATTTTTTCGTTCGTTCGTCGGTTTATGGGTTGTTTTTTTTCGTTTTTTTTTTAAATATCTTATCTTTTTGCGTGTTTTTAATGTCGTTGCGTGGTGCAGGTTGACGATTCTTTAGCGACGAATGTTTATTAGCATTTTTTTTGTTTTTTTTTTTCGTTTTTTTTCGTTACTTAACATTCAGCGGGGAATGTAACGCACACCACCGAATATTTTAGTGGCACGGTGAAAATTAGGTGGCATTTTGGTGTATCGAAATTATACATATCGAACGGCAGTTATCGGTAATAATTAATTATTTGTTTCTGCTTTTTCGTATTTTTTTTCTTTGCTCTTTCTCTCTTCTCAATTCTTCTTCTTCTTTCTTCTTTTAAGCTTGCATTTTTTCTTCTTTTTTTATTTGTTGTTTTTTTTCTCTTAAAACAGACGGGCTCGTCTCTTGATCTCGTTGCGACGCCACTGCGGAAGTCGATAAAATTCCGAACGGCTGCACTGGAGTATAGCCTCGAACTCGGCGTCCGATAAATGTCGCTGTAAAACAAAAATAAACAACGATAAGAAAGGAAAACAGTAATTTTTTAATTAACAAAAATTATATATTTTTTTTTTCATCAATTCGTAAATTTCGGGAGTTTTTTCGATTCGGTCGATTTACTATTTTAATCGTAAATTACAAATTATGTCCAAAAATTTGAAAATATTTTTGAAAAAATATTTTTTTTCAGACATCTCGTTTGAGAAAAATAAAATAAAAATAAAATAAACGAAAATTTAATTCGTATTAGACAAAAGTGTCAACAGTGCAGGAGTAAAATAATTTTCAATTATTATTTTTCACCTTGACATCTTTCTCAAGGTCAAAAATTTTGTTTGACCTTCGATTTTTTTCAATGATTTCGATAGAATCGATTTTTTTTTCATCGTTACCTCGAGATTGCAACGATCCGCGTCAGCCGGCAGCCTGTAATTCGTTATAACTAGCAAATGATAGGGATAGAGTTTCGGTGGTTCGGTTGGGGCCGCTCCCATATCCGGAAGCGAGCGTCTCACGTGATGACCGTGACTTCCGCCGACGACGGAGCCGAGGCCACCGGTGTAAGTCGTCGATGATGGCAGGATACCACCGTCATTCTAAATAAAAATAATACATTAATTTTTCTCCTCTTCTTGTTTAGTGAAATATAATTTTTGCCAATTAATTAATAACGATTAAAAAAAAAAAAATTATAAAATCGAAAGAATTTTTTTTTTTTTTATAAATAAAAATCGCCTCACTTATCACTCGCATAAAGGACCAAACCATGCCATTCGAACGTTCATTTAACAGCAATACGATACACCTAAACGTGCATTTATATTTCCACGAATTTACAACGAATGAAAAAAATCTCGACGAGGATAACGAAATAAATACAACGACGTAGAGCGAATTACGAATATGGAGGAAAACGAACGAAAGAAAATTATTAATTAAAATATCATATTTACAAAGGATGAGATCTGGAAAACAAAAACAAATTAGACGAGCGATGTAGCAATTTTTTTAAATGCGAGTAAAAAAAATTGTTTTTTTTGTTGTTGTTTTTCTTTATACAAAAAGCCATGCACCGATGGCTCGTGCCGTTGATATTTTCAGTGCCTACGTACCGTCGGAAAGAACATTTTTTTGCCGATTATAAATTTACACTCGATACGATAAAAATACGACGTTTTATTTATTTACAGCAATAACAAAAAACAAAGAATTCGTCGTCGTTCGCAACGAATTTCTTGAAATAAAATTTTGCTCGAGCAAAAAAGCGTAACGATGATAATAATAAAAAACAATTTTCAACAAAATTGCAATAATGGGAAAATGAAAAATTCACGTACGAGCGCGCGATTAGTTTGGTAAAGTGGTGGGCGATCGTGATCGATAAAAGATGCAAAAAGCCAAGCTACAAACCATGCTAATTCGCCGGGAGTAGAAGGGGGCGCTTGTGGTACATACCAGTGCCCGCCGGTCCACATCCGTGATGCTGCCTGTCGATACTAAAATTGTTTTGTTTTTTTTTTTGCAGGAAAAAAAAATTGGGAGAAGAAAATCATCGTCAAACCGTTTTTTTTACAAGGCAGTTGTAGAGGGGGAAATAATTTTCTATCTAGTTTTATTGTTGTTTGTTTTGGTTTTTGTTTTTTTTTCCTTCCACCGTGCCTGATCACCTCGAATAATTCACATGTGCGTTCTCACGAATGCAAAGAAGGTTTGTGAATTTGTATAGATTTTGGAATTGGAGAATTTTTTAGTTTTTTTTTGTTTTTTTTTACAGGATTTAGAAATAATGTACAGAAATAAAGAGAGAGGAAAAAAATAAAGATTTTTTTTCCATGAAAATCAATTTTGTAAAAATAGAGAGAAAAAGAGAATGTGTTTTTTGGAGAAGCGAAACGAAATTGGATCGAAAAAGCCTGGAGGGATAAAAATTTATTCATGATCGAAACGAGAACGCGTGTTTCCCGTTTTTCGACGTGAAATTTAATTCGACCACGAAAATTTCTGACTCGACGGCGTTTCGGTTTTTGTTATTGTTTTTTTTTTTAATCGAATAACTTTTCCTCGTTTCCGATAGAAAAAATTTATTATTATCCGGATAAATTAAATTTTTCTTACTTCGATATAAAATTTTATGATTCGTATCGACGTGTTAAAAAAAAATTTAACGAGACAAAAATCACGCACGATTATAAAAGTTAGAACGAAAAAATTGATCCTCCTTTAATGCAAAACATGCGCAGATCTAATTTCAAAAATTAAAATTAAAAAAAAAACCCTATTCGGGATTTCGAGGACGGGACTTGGTAGACGCGAAAATAAATTGATTACTTGATTAGTATCTACCGTTCAATAAACAAAATAAGAGTAAATAAAAGTAAAAGTAAGCTGTAGCTCATTGAACAAAAAAATTCAAAAAGAAAGAGGGGGCGAGGGTTTAAAGAGAAAGACAAAGAAAGAGAGAGAGAGAGAGAGAGAGAGAGAGAGAGAGAGAGAGAGAGAGAGAGAGAGAGAGAGAGAGAGAGAGAGAGAGAGAGAGAGAGAGAGAGAGAGAGAGAGAGAGAGAGAGAGAGAGAGAGAGAGAGAGAGAGAGAGAGAGAGAGAGAGAGATCAGGAATAGGAAAATGATTTACCGCGGTGTGATATAGCGTATTTTATTTTTGTTTCTTCTTCTTTTTCTTGCGAAAAGAAGAAAAAAAATCGATACTCACTGTCTGATTTGCCGGATGAAAAGTCAGTGCTGTGCGTCTTGTCGCCCATTCCGCTGAACGAGTAATCACCCTATGGGCCAGAAGAATTTGTTCAATTTTCCAATGAATATAAATATAACGAACAGAAAAAAAGAATATATAAATATATACATATAAATTGTATATATAATTATATATAATATATATTATAATTATTTATATATATATATATATATTTATCGATCAACGTATATTTTCCTCGATGAATAATTCGGATGATTATTCGTAGCGTCAAGAGCACGGTGCAATTTCGTATCTCTGGTTGAAACGCGGTGCAGCATTTGTTTTTTTGTTGTTGTTGTTTAAAAAAAATTTTTTTTTTTTCAAGACTTACAGGGAGAGCAGATACGGAACCCCCGGTCGAGGAGAAGGTGTGACTTCGCGGTGCCAGACCGTATCCCGGCTTCGGGATGTGCCGAAGTGAGCTCACAACTGGTTTCAAATTTCAATCGACATTAACTTTCATCAGGTTTTTTTTTCTATTTTTTTTTTTCCAACCGAATTGGTGTTTTTTTTTTCTTCTTCGTCTTCTTCTCTTTTTCGTTTGCGCTTCTTTCTCACGATTTCCCATCCGCCCCATAGGGGATGCCCAAACACGTTCGCAATTTTGAGGATTAGAAAAATGGAGATAATAATTTTTGTTTTTTTTTTGTTTTTTAGATTTTTCCGTTTAAAAAATTTTTGTTTTTCTTCAGTATTGAAAATGAAACGAACCACCGTAAGAACTTTCGCCCGCTTTTCCACCAGTACCAACCCTACCGTCGAACATCATTCTAACGTGCGAAGCGCCAAATACTCGGGTGTTTACAGCGACGAACGATTTTTCCAGACGACGACGCGTTTCCTATTTTTTTTTATTATTTTGTTTGTTTGTTTATTTACCTCGCGACGATGCCCACCGAACACCGCCCACGTTGCGAATAATCGTCATCCGTCTTAGCAAAAAGCCTTTTCCTCGTTTTTCGCTCTTTTTGATTTTTTTTTTCTTTTTCTTTTTTACTCAACTACAAATTTTTATAACGTGAGCGCGCCTCGCCCCGCAAAAAAATTGGCGAATGGAAAATTTGACGATTATCGATTTGATAAAATTTTTGAAATAATTTACTTTACCTTTTTTGTTTTTGTTTTTATTTTTTACTCAATTATGAATTTTATAGCGTGAGCGCGCCCTCGCCCCGCAAATAAATTGGCGAATCGAAAATTTCACTATTATCGATGTGACAAAAAATATTGAGATAATTTATTTTACCTTTTTTTTTTTGGTTTTCGTTTTTGAACAATAAAATTTCTTTTTGAATATTCGCAACGTCGTTTACGGGACGAGGGGCGAGCCGATGTTTTTTTTTGTTATTTTTTGTTGTTGTTTTTCTCGTTTACTCCACAACTCACCGAATTATAATGCCTAGTGGCGTTTGGCAGGGTGAAGGCTCGCTGATTGCCAACGGGCGGATAGTTTCTGGGAGCCGGGGAACGAGTCGATGATCTCCCGGCTTCGTTTCAATCCCGGGTTCACGCAAAAACCACACGACAACAAACACACAAAAAAAGAGAAAAACACAAATAGAGAAGAATACGAGAGAGACAATTGGGGGGCGTGTGTTTGTGTGTCGAGGATAGTTTTGTCAACGGTTCGTTGGATTTAAAGGATTATAATTTACGTTTAGGGCACGAAACGAGACGAGATTTTCATCGAGAGAAAGTTCTAAAAATTTTGATATTCGAGCTTAAAAAAATTAATAAAAATTAAATACAAAAATGGATTTTTTATTTCTACTTTTCTCAAGTTTGAATAGAAAATTCTTTGAATAAAAACAAAAATACTTCTCGTTTCGTTCGGGACGTTCGATTAGAAATTTTGTTATTTCTTTTATTAGGAAAGAGTGTGTGATCGTTGGAAACGATATTTTGTCGAATTGTGTCGCCGAGTGAATCGAAAGAAATTTCGATCGGTTTCGTGCGGAAGAAAAAGAAAAAAAAACGTCACAAGCGATGCTGGAATAGAAATATAGAAGCGAGACGTGATCGAACGAGTCGAAAGGGTGTTTTGGATATTTTTCTTGAGCCACTTTCGTCTCGTTACCTCGTGAGAAGACAATCGTGTGTGTATCTTAATTGGTGAATAGCTAAACGAAAAGCTCGCTCGAGGAACCGAGAGACACCCTGAACAGAAATTCGAGAAATTGATTGATATATTTTTTTTGTTTTTTTTTTCAAGATTCTTTATTATTACAAAAAATATATGATGGCTCGAGTTATCGTTCGCACCAATTCGGAAAAAAATGGTTTCGACGAAAAACTTATTGAACTATTGTTTTTATTTTTTCAATAAAAATTTACTTGAATCTACTTTAATCGAGCCCAAAAAGAAGCATTAAGTGAATTAAACAAATGTATGAAAAAAGCTTAATTTTGTGGAAGTCGAAGGAAGAACAAAAAAATGTTTTCAATCCAACTCGTTCCAGGTGTCGATCGTTTCCTCGAGACCCAGAAACAAAAAGACTCGCGATTATCGCATGCAAAAGCTGAAATACATCACCTGTTGTAACCTCGAGACCTGCAGGGCCGATTTGTCGGACTTTCGATCGATCCGTTTACTCGAATAAAATCAGTAATTTTCCTTCATCGTCCTTCTTTTATTTTCATTAACCGTTTATAATATTTCGCTTTCTCTCATTCATCGCGGTATAAAAAATATCCAGTTAGTGCGCCAAGGCTTTTGCTACGAACGGGCTATTCTCACCTATTTTTTCAATATTCTAGCTAGAACGATCGTCGTTGACGATGGAAAAACGTGCGCCTCGTCGGCCATCGCTCGACTTTGTTGCTCTCTTTTGCTTTTGGTCTATTTGTCTTTCGTTCGATTCACAAAATGAAGAAAAAAACAAACAAAATAGAAATCAATAAAGATAATATCAGACACCATCGTTCGCTAATTTTATCATTCGAGGCTCAACGGTAGAGTGGTGGTTCGTGTTAGTGTAAATGTGCGAACGTGTGGACATGTATGAGATGAGAAACATACGCATGTGTTAATTAAGAGAGAAAGAGAGAGAGAACGAAAGAAAAAGAAAAAACACAACTACGTTTAAAACAGTGATATCTCCTCTATTAAGAGCAAGGAAAAAATCGAGATATATGTGAATTGTGTTTATTCGATAATTTCTTATGTTTCTTTTTTTTTCTTTTTTTTCTTAAAAATTTCGTTATCTTTTTTGTTCTCAGCATTTTACTCACCGTTGTAACTCGGTCCTGTACTGGATTTGTAACTCACGCCGTCCTCGTCCTCCCAAGGTCTGGCGTGGTCGATGTTTCTCGAAGGAGCTGGCGAAAAATATCGATTTCGATTTATAAATTTGAAACAAAACAAAATAAAAAAATAAAATACAATATTACAATTTTCTTTTTTGATTTATGTAAATTTTGTCTACAACTCACAAGCCCCGACCGGACTCTCGTAACGAAGTCGGTACATCGGCTCCCGCGCCGCCGATGGGGTTCTCGAAGCGTTTCTCGGATCAACGTTAGCCGCTTTGTGTCGCAAATTTTCACGATCCTTCTCCCTGTCCTGCAGAAATACTTTAGCAATTCCCGTGTCGATTTTTCTCAATTCGTCGTGCTCCTTCTTCAACTTCTGCTCGACCTCCTTTATGTATCCCTTGTGATCGACCTCGTCCTCGTCGTCGGATTCAGGTACGCCCTGAAATAATAGTAAACGTTCGGTCACGATTTCTTCAATTTTTTGTTTGTAAAACAGAAAGAAAACAATTATATTAATTAGAAATTTTCATTGCGAACCTTGTAAGTGTCGGACCACCGTCTACGTCTCTCAGGATCGGTGTAGGGATAAGGAGGAGCAGGAAAATCGTCTCTCTCGATCGGTGGTTTGGTCCCAGGCGGTGGTTTCATCGCGTCCGGATAATGAGCGAGCTCGATGGGCTCGTCGTTATCGACGTGACTTCCTGCTGCTGGAGATTTTGGTCTCGCATCGCTGAGCGCATCGACGAGAGCTCGCATACCCGAACGACTACTGCGTCCACCGCTGCTTCTTATCGAACGCGATGCTGCGAATAAAATTTCTTGAATTATTTTCCACAGAAAAAAAAAAAAAACAGAGAGGAACGATTTTTACGATTTTTGGTAAAAAATTCGAGAAAACAATATTGTCGAACGTGACTCACAGCTAGGTCTATGAAAATGAGGACTGGTCGGTGGTTTGTCGTAAGGCTGTATCGGACGTCGCAGATATCCTTGACTAGGCGTCTCGGTCAGATACGAGTACGTGTAAATTCTCGAAACGTCCTCTGCTCCTCCTCGTCCGTATTCTCGCAGTATCAATCCTGGACTTCCGGTTCTTGCTGGATAATACTAAGAAGAAAAAAATTAATTCGTCCCAAGATTAATTTATTACTCGAAGAAAAGGAAACAACGATACAGAGTACAAAATAAAAAAAGATAGTGACGTCGTTGAATGGAATGAGAAAATTTCGCAACCAAAAGAAAGAACAAAAAACGTGTAAAAAACAAAAAAAAAAAGAACAGGATCGAAGAAATTAAAATGGCATACCTTGCGACTGAGGCTGCTGTAAGGGCTGCACATCGATCCGTTCAGGCTTGGCGTGCGTGACCGCATCGAAAACTACGCGCAATGTTCGTGCGACGAAAAATAAAAATATAAAAGAGGTGAAAATGAAACTTAAAACACGAGAAAAGTTAAAAAATTAAATCAAGCATCGAGCCAAGTCGAACGTAAGAGGAAACGGAAAAAGTGCTTGGTGATGAGATTAGGACGAAGACGAGGTAAGAGACCAAAGAGACAAACAACCTGGAGATCGAAGGTTCGTAGGGACGTGATTCGTTTCGTGGAACGTCCAGGCAGGAAAGGACAACGATTTTTACAACGTAGGAACGTCCGTCTCGAAGATTCTCTAAACTAATATAATCGTTACGTGAATAAAAAAAACGATTAACGACTTGCTTATCGTACAATTAAAATCGCTATTAACGTTCTCAATTAAGCGTGCACATGACGAGGCGTAAACAAAAAACAAATTTAACGATGCGAGATATGTTTCGTGTTGCTGTCCGTACGTGTATGTTCGTATACGAATTCTTTCGTTTTGTCAATTTTGTAGATTTCCTCGGGAGGAAATACTGTGAGAGAGCTTCACCTGCATCTCCGAGGCGCTGCTCGATATGCGCTCGGGCTCGCGATGCTGAGGCGTGTGAGGCTCGACGACGTGTCCATGACCATTGACGATACCATTTGGTCCTGTAGGACCTGGTCCGCATCGAGGATGCCAAATCGCAGCCCCCTGAAGATACATCTCCTCGCCATCGCCAAATGGATCACCGCATTTTGTGCAACGAGCGCACGTCGGATGAAAATGATGATTCTCACCTGCCTGCAATACCTTGCCGCTTATGTAGCGACTGCAATACGCGCATTTAACGCCGAATTGTTTCTGATAATCTTTCTCGCAATAAGGCACACCGTCTCTGCAAGAAAAAAAGAAGAAAGAATAATCGTTAAACGTCGATTTTTAATTGAAGTTAATATTAATTCAATTTTTTTAAAAGAATTTCCTCGATATTTTTGTTGTGTTTTGCACGAGGATGGATTTTTCATGGTTCGTGAAGGAGAGAGGCTTGCTTGCGTGGATAGTTTTGAACGAGAATGCGATACTAGAAAGCGCGAGGTTGGTTTTTTCTTTTGTTTTTTTTTTTTTTTTGTCGCGAAATTGTCGTATCGCGAGACGTACTTTCCCATGTACTCGCCGTGCAGAACGGTGTCACAGCTATGACACTTGAAGCACCATACGTGCCATTGACGATCGAGAGCCACGAGTGCCTGACCCTCCTGGAGTCGTTGACCACAACCGGCGCATGCACCGGGATCCGTCGAGCCTGCGTTACCCGCTGTTCCACGATTATGATCATTCGTGCATACTGGCGTCGAGGCTTCGCGTACCGGTATACCGACGCAACGATGGCACAGTGCTTGTCCTGTTGAATAATACATAAGCTTCTTATTAATCAAATATCAATATACAATTTTGTTTAAATATAATTTCTATTAAATTCGATTTAAATATGAAAATAATTCGAAAAATCAATTTTCGCCAGCTAAATTAATTAATTATTTTTCCTTTTAATGACTTTCAATTAATTTTAGTTTTTATTTATTTGGAATCTAATGAATTTTAGTTAATTATAATTCGTAAAATCATCAAAAATTAAATATCGCGTATGAGTTATGAGGTCGTTATTTTTATTTAAAAAAAAAAACGAATAGACGAACCTTGAACCAGCGTCACCTTGGTTCCCTCGCCAAGAAGAGGCTGTCGACACCTCTGGCAGTGGAAACAATTCGGATGAAACGAGTGTTTGTCACCGGCGGTGACGACGTCGCCCTCGACGTATTCCCCGCAACCTGCGCACCGTGTACCCCAGCGTTCCCGATAATCCTGATGGAATAATTAAAAATAAGTCATCGATCTCGTTTATCAATTTAATTAACAAAAAAATGATTCCGATAGAATTATTTTTTCTCCGTCTCGTCCCAAAGTGACGAGCGGGCTTCGTTCTAATATTTTTCGTTCTTACCTTCGTACAGTAGTAGGAACCATCGCGTGGAAAGAATCCACCCTGGGCCAAGCTCGAATTACACTGGGCGCACTTGAAGCAACCGATGTGAAAGTACTTGTCCTGTACACGCAGCACTTGACCGCTGCATTTTTTCTTGCAACATTGACAAAATGTTTTCACTGAAAAAAACAAAACAAAATATAAAATACAATACAATTTGTATCCAATTAACGACCGCGAGTCGCTATCAACATAATTAATTACTAAATAAATTAAATAACGATTGAAAATAACTAAAAATATATTTTGTCTAATTCCATCCGGAACGCGTTTATCGTTAAACGAAAATAAAAAATTGAATCATATTTTAATTTCAATATATTAACTTAATTAACTTATCGATTCAATTCTATTTAATTCGATTGATTCCTCGATAACGTGGATCGATTGAAAGTAAAATCGCAGTTACACTTTTTAAACTGATTATTGGAATGGTTTTTGTCAGGAAAACAAATGGGACGAAGATCGATCCCATTTGATTTCGACTCGTGGCATTTTCGACGTGACATTTAGAAGGAAGGAAGCAAGGCAGGGAGAAGATTTTTCAGGAAGGCAGAGGATGAGCATGGCTGCGGATGAGAGACGTTTAGGCCGCCCTCGCCGAACCCTATTTACTCTCTTCGTCCTATACAAACTCATTTTAACCGTCGTGCTCGGATTGAACACATATATAGGCCATAATGTGTAAACATATTTCTCTGTGTGGACACAGTGGGCGTGGCGGAGACGCGTGGTTGCCCTGACGATCCTCGCGTGCCTACACTATGTACTTGGGTCGTATCGCGATCTTCTCGAAGCTGGACGCGGGGGTTGAAGCCTGCAGCAGCTTTGCAATTGTAGCTTTTACGACTGCCGCACCGAGCGAGGGCGCGCGCGCATGCGCGTTCAATTTAAAACACCCTTGCGTCGCTCTATATCCGGCACAACGGCGAGAATTGGCGTGTGGGAGTTGGATTTTTTTTAACACGATAATTCGATTAAGTAATACATACGAGGAACAGTGATTCTCAACCGTATTTCGAGAGTTTTTTAAATAAAAAATTGGGAAATTGTCGTCGTTTCGTGTTTATTGCGAAAAATGGCAGTTATTTCAAGTTTTGAGGGGGCATTTACTCGAAACGAGGAATAAGAATGTGATTTTCGTGTTATACGGGAAATTTCCGATGTCCTAAGATGTTTTTGAAATTTTTTCGAGTGAAAAAAAAATTGACGGTTATGAGACGGTCTCGAAGTGATGAACGTCGATTATCGCTTCGGAACTTCGACACCTCGAGGAGAATGAAATTTTTATTTTGTCCAAAATGGCTTTAATGGGGGCTTGCGGAATCGGAAATTTCCCGTACAACACGAATATCACATTTTTAATTACGATTTGTCCAAATTTCTCCCTCGAAAAGTTAAAAAAAACATGAAAATTCAGTTTTTCGAGATTTTTACCGACGAATTGAAACAAAACAAAATTACAAATTTGATATTCGTGTCGTACGGGAAATTTCCGATTTCGCAACCCCCCC